>CAIGQZ010032254.1:42004-59331 GCA_903798205.1 Danio tinwini | reverse complement strand
CCTTAACCCAACCATCATAGTTATTAACATCTATACCTACCACAACCCTAAACCGAAACATCATAGTAATTAATGTCTACACCTTCCCCAAACCTAAACCCAACCATCATAGTTATTAATGTCTACACCTTCTACACCTTCCTCAAACCTAAACCCAACCATCACAGTTATTAACGTCTATACCTACCACAACACTAAACCCAACCATCGTGGCTATTAACTTCTACACCTTCCCCAAACCTAAACCCAACCATCATAGTCATTATTGTCTACAACTAACTCCAACCCTTAACCCAACCATCAGAGTTATTAATGTCTACACCTAACTCCAACACATAACCCAACCATCATAGTTATTAATGTCTACACCTCCCCCAACCATTAACCAAGCCATCATAGTTGTTAATGTCTACACCTTCCCCAACCTTAACCCAACCATCATAGTTATTAACATCTATACCTACCGCAACCCTAAACCCAACCATCATAGCTGTTAACATCTACACCTTCCCCAACCCTAAACCCAACCATCACAGTTATTAACGTCTTTACCTACCACAACACTAAACACAACCATCATGGCTATTAACTTCTACACCTTTCCCAAACCTAAACCCAACCATCATAGCCATTAATGGCTACACCTAACTCCAACCCTTAACCCAACCATCATAGTTATTAATATCTACACCTAACTCCAACCGTTAACCCAACCAATATAGTTATTAATGTCTACACCTAACTCCAACCCTTAACCCAACCATCATAGTTATTAATGTCTACACCTCCCCCCAACCCTTAACCGAACCATCATAGTTATTAATGTCTACACCTCCCACAAACCTAAACCCAACCATCATAGTTATTAATGTCTACGCCTTCCCCAACCTTAACTCAACCATCATAGTTATTTATATCTATACCTACCACAACCCTAAAGCCAACCATCATCATTATTAACATCTACACCTTGCCCAAACCTAAACCACCTTAAACTAGGGGTGCCCAAACTTGGTCCTGGAGGGCCGGTGTGCTGCATAGTTTAGCTCCAACTTCCTTCAACACATTTGCCTGGAGGTTTTAGTATACTGTACCTAGAGCTTGATTAGGGCTGTAACTAAAATATGCAGGACACCGGCCCTCCAGGACCGAGTTTGGGCACCCCTGCCTTAACCCAACCATCACAGTAATTGACATCTACACCTTCCCCAGCCCTAAACCCGACCATCACAGTTATTAACTAACCTAAATTTCTGTCCATTCCATCCCATCCTTTTGTGCTCCCTGGCGGCAGTGTCTCAAAAGGCTGTTACACCTAAAACGCATTTTACTAATCCCTTTGTCCCGCGACAGCATCACACGTGGCAGTAGGGGTCATTCTGAACTATCACTCACTGTATATTACCATTAGAGTCTGCAAAATTGTATTTTTCAAATAAACACGCACCCTGATCAAAAGTGCTCTTGGAGGTTTGTACGATTACAGCTGAACCACTGAAGTCACATGGAATGTTTTGACAGTGTTTTTTGGTATGTTTATGAACTTTGAAAGTCTCGTAGACCGTTGCTTTGTATGGAGCTCTCAGATTTAATGTAAAATTAGATAAATAGCCTAATTTGGGTTCTGAAGATGAATAAAAGTCATTTCTGAATGAAGTAACCCTTTAATATTCACTTTTTTTTTGGTAGCTTGTTTAAGGCACACAGTGATGTGGAAGACAAGGCAGCTCCTATAATACAGGAGGACTTGCTAAATAAAATAAAGAACTCATACTGTCAGTGTCAAAAGGTGAGCTAGTGCAACCACATTACAATTAATGCACATCAGTGATGATTACAACATCTGACATCTTATTTAATTTTAGGATGACTTTAAATCTGAACTGGAGAATGTTATCAGATGTGAAAAAGACGTGTGGAAAATGAAGAAAAATCCTGATAAAACAGATAGATTTCTCACTTCAAATATCCACACGAATATCTGTCAGGTGAACCGTCACATGCTTTGATTGTAAAACGTTTTTTATTTTATTTTATTGTATTTTATTTTTGCAGAACAATTTTTTGGTTTCCAAAAGAACTTTTGAGAGAAATAGTAATATATTCATATTTGAATTTTTGTTTCTTAATTACATACAACTTTGTAGTGCTTTAACTGGTTACTGTACTATGTGGTTTTCCTTAATGAATCAGCTAATGAATCTAGAAAATTAATATGAAAGAAGGTGAATTACGACTTCAGTGTTATTTTGATTTCCAAACAGAGTTTCTGGAATCTTCTTTAAATAGTCTTTGTCATAACTCGATCTCTTCAATTGTCTTATTAGATGGTAACAAGTTATCTTAAGGAGATCGATGAGGATCTGGGAAAATTATTCATACATGTCTGTTTAGAGGAGCTAAATCCATTTATGGCAAGGTTGGTTTCACAGTAATATAACAGACTAAATTGTTGTTGTTTTTTTGCATCTTTTTTGACCGATTTTTTTTTTTTTATTGTCTTTTAGGTTCGAAGAAGTCTTTTCACAAAGCACATGCTTTCTGTTGACCTCTGACCTGCTGGATAACTGTCTGTGGATACAGTATCACATCACCTACATCAACAGTTTTAACTCGCTTAAGTAAGTCCATCATGTTGCGAATGTTGCCTTTGAGAAGAGTACATAATACAGAAATAATATACTGCACTTGGATATACTTAAGTTTAAAGTGATTGTAATGTGATGTTCATCTTAATGCTTTTATATGTATATTTTTTAAATAATGTTTTTATAAAATTTCATAAATACTTACACTAAATAAAGTTTCATTGGTTAATGTTAATTAATGTATTTATGAAAATAAACAATATACCAACATATACTTGGTTTCAATTGAAAATTGCAACCCAGACTCACTGAAAATACATCCCTCGGAATACGTTTTTGTCAAAGGTAAAATGTGAGGATAAAGATTTTTGATTACAAATCATAGACATTGTGAAGTTCATTCATTCATTTATTTTATCAGGGGTCGCCACAGCGGAATAAACTGCCAACTATTACGGCATATCTTTTAGGCATTGGATGCCCTTCCAGTCGCAACCCAGTGTGTGTGTGAATGTGTGAGTGTATGCGTGTTTCCCAGTTTCCCGTGTTTCCCAGTTTCCCAATTTAGTTCATCCAATTCACCTACAGCACATGTCTTTGGACTGTGTGGGAAACCGGAGCACCCGGAGGAAACCCACACGAACATGGGGAGAACATGTTTCCAGCGCCTTTCCGCCTGGGAGTCGGTTGCTCTACCAAGGAGGTTAAAAACCATTGGCTCTAGCATCTGTCGCTGTAGCACCTTTAGAGGTCAGAAGAGTGAGGTTTACCTGCACAGCACTTCACTGGCTGGCCTCCATTACACTTCGCCCCCTAAACCTCACTCCCATCTGGGTCACGGCACTAATGTAACACCGCCGGTCCTACATTACCCAACTCACTTGGAGCTGGGATCCAACCGGCAACCTTCCGCATGGGAGTCGGTTGCTCTAAGAAGGAGGCTAAAGACCATGGCCTCTAGAGCACCTCAAGGTCACTAGTGCACCTTTGAGAGGTCAGAGGAGTGAGGTTTACCTGCTCAGCGCTTTACTAGCTGGCCTCCGTTACACAAGCTTCACACAGAAACGCCAACTGGCCCAGCCAGGACTAACCGCTGAGCCACCGTGTCACCATTGTAAAGTTGTTTTGTGATATTTTGCCTGGCTTGCATGGTTCGGGATCTGTAGAGCTGCGCATCGATGGATTTGCTCTTCAGTGTTTGGACTCTCAGTAGTGATTATTAACCCACACTGACCTGAGCTAAACTGAACTGAACTTAAACACTGAAAACTGAACTGACACTGTTTCAATTCACTATAAACTTCCATGTGAAGCTGCTTTGACACAATCTACATTGTATAAGCGCTATACAAATAAAGATGAATTGAATTGAATATTTATTTGGTGTTGTGTAAAGCACTGCACAAAAATGTATTCTGAATTTATTGATAATATGTCCCTGTAAACACCTCTAAAGGACCAAAAGTTGTTGCCGTCATATAGTCATTTCACCAACAAACTGCTGTCAAACTTTTTTATTTTAAGTTTAAGTTTAGGTACGTTTTTGCCATTTCACAAAAATGTATACTTAACCATGTACTAAGATCCTGTTTTGAAAAAAAAATCTCTACCATTTATTAAAATATGTGTAATAAACAAAAAATGCATGCAGTGCAATTATTAAAACACAAGTTATGGACCCTTGCAAAAGTAGTTATGCAAAATTATTTCATACACAACCAGGGCCGGATTAAGAGCACAATGGGTCCTGGGGCTATGGCAAACCCAAGGGCCCCATTTATTTTACCGCCTGACATTTTATCGCTTTTTGCTATTATTATTATTCTTATTATTAATTTGCTAATTAATATTAATACCTAATTTTCCACCATTTATATCTGATAATTATATACATTTTTATATTTGATTATATATACATTTTAATTTCCAGAAACGGCTGAAAATCACGGCTGAATGGACTCAGGACTATTTTAGTCTTAATTAAATTTTAGGACTCACATATTACTGTACAACTACTTGAAGTAGCACTGGATTTAGATCAGAAAATACATATATATATAAATAAAAATAAATAAATATAAATAAAACAATTAATTTAATGACCCATTTCAAAAGGCTACTCTTTGATGTTTGAGCTAAATGTCATTTCATTCAACAGCTTGACTTCAGCCTAACAACTCGTGAACCACACGGAATTGCAGCACTGGCTTTGTATAATCATCAGATGTTGACCCAAATAGTCTTTTTTTATCAAGTACAGTGCTTTACATAACTGTACTTCTTACAAGAATGAAAAAAAAGATTAATAAAAACTGGTGGTGTAACGGATCACAAATCTGCAGTTCAGATCACGCTACTGTTTTTTAGTCACGGATCGGACCATTTTTCGGATCAGCAAAAAAGTGAGGGGACAAATGTCATTTTCCTTCCATTTATATATAAATATTACTGCAAAAGCATTGCTTTTAACAAACAGAACTTAGAAACTGTAATGTTTATAAAAAATAACAATCAAGAAAGAAGTAGCTGAAAAAAGAAAAGTATTCAATATGAAATATGATCTTTGCTACTGTTGCTGATAATAAATATAGAAATCTAACATCTTGTACAACAGATCATATTTATCTTCAATTAATGATTCAACAATTCACACATAAAACTTCATGTTTTATTTTACTGTAGGTGTATTATTTTTGAAAACCTATTCAGTGACATAATTTAGATTTAGGTTGTTTGTCACCATCTGTTGGTTACACAATGTAATTGCTTTTACCAGTCTCTAAAATTTACCAGTGTCATGTTTCATTAAACGGTGATTTTAATCTTTACAATAAACATCAGTGTTTATATCTGAAATATAAACTGTTCTCCCAGCACTTCTGTGTTATTTAATTGTTTGTAACTCACTGAAAAAATGTAAAACCTGAATCTCTCTCGATGCAGATTTAAATGCAGCGCTTTGAAGGATTAATATGCAAATCATTATCATTTATCATTCATGTTGTGCGGGTTTAAACTGAGATCACGATCTTTTAATGTTTAATTGTGCAGCTTTACAGTGAATGCATTAATGCAGGCTAAACAAGCAGTGACAGAAAACACATTAAATTAATAGCCTAAGAAAGCATTTAGGTAGGTCCCACCACAACTTTTCCTGTCATTATTATATCTTACAGGGAAGCCAAAATGCTTTCATGCATGCGATTTGAATGACGCGGGAGGCGATCTCTCTGCAATGGTTATAAATGTTGGATTAACCGACAAGTTCAAAATAAATTATTAATCCGTGGGTCAGATGCGTTCCGAACCGTGAGTTGTGATCCGTATGGATCATGGATCAACAGTGATCCGTTTCACCCCTAGTAAAATCTTAAGTGCACTTATTGCCTTTTCCTTTATGTCATTTGATGTGCAAATAAAGTGTTTAAAATGAGTACAATTTAAACACACTTTTACAATCTGAAGTAAATTACAAATGTGCGTTCAGTTAAAATCTTCATCAGTCAAGTAACTTTAACAGTAACACATTTCTAAGTTTTAAAGGGGACCAATTATGCCTCTTTTTACAAGATGTAAAATAAGTCTCTGATGTCCCTAGAGTGTGTATGTGACGATTCAGCTCAAAGTACCCCACATATATCTTATTAAAACTGTCTCTTTTAGGTTTTGATCCAAATTGTGTTGTTTTGATGACTGTCTCTTTAAATTGAAATGAGATTGCGCTCTTTTTAAAAGGGGGCGGGGCTACAAATGCCTATGTGTCAGCATAGTGGAAGATCTCAAAAGCAAGACTAAAGTCCTTAATGAGGATAAGATGGTCACAAATAGGCGGGGCTTTCCCCCTCTGACACGTACAAAGGCAGAATGTCAATCTAAGTGTTTCTCCAGACTCTTTTATGAAGCGTGATTATAAAATGTAGAATAAATTTTTACCATTAGAGGCTAGTTATATTCACAGACTGTTGCCTCACAACTGTGTTTAAACCCCTTATAAAAGTAATTTTTACATAATAAGTCCCCTTTAAATTATTTGAAAATCTTCTTAAGTCCCTGTGTGAATGTTGTTTATTAGACATGTTTGTTCAAATGTTTTATATGTTATTGTTTTGTTACAGAGAGCATGTGCAGTGCTATAAAGAGAGCTGTTCTGCTCAGGTGGAGACTCTAAACGAACAGGTGGATCAGTTGACTCAAAGATTTAGCCAGACCCTCATCAAATATTTCCAAACAGACGTCAAGGTGGGTCATCTTATGTTCATCATAGGCCGTACTCACACTATGTACAATTGCCTTGAACCGGGCTAAAGCACGCTTGTCCCCCCTCCCGTCTCCCCCGAAGGCCCGCACTCACATTACATTCGGGCCTGGGCGCGCTTACGTCATCGATGATGCGCTCCTCAGTAAGCGCTCTCGCTCAGCACAGTGGAGATTTCTTTAGTTATATTGTTTAAGTCGTTTGATATGCGGTGACACGCAGTCTAATATTTCACCGAACAGATCAGCCACTTTTGACGCTCATAAACAGTCCTCGTGCTGCAGGAATTAGGAAGTTTGCTGAAGGCGCAGCTGACGTGCAGTGAGGGGTTTGCGTCTTTAATAATCTACGACAGTTTGCGTTCATTGAACAGTACGAATGATTAATTAATCCATATGAAACATTCCCTTAAAAGTCACGTCTCGCTTTCAGTTTCGGGCTTAGGCACGGTTGCACTCACACTGTGCGTACCGCGCCTGAGCCCAAGTGAACCGCGCTCAGGCCCACCTCTTCCAACCGGGCCAGGGCCACCCAAGTGAACTGTGCCTGAGCCCGATTCAGAGCGCTCACACTTCTCAAACGATCCGGGAAAGGGGCCTGGGCATGGTTCGGATAGCATAGTGTGAGTAAGCCCATAATCTAAAATTCTACATAAGTCATGAGCATGATGTATATTACCTTTATATTTAGGGTCAGATTTGGGCTAAAATGTTTTTTTATTACTGATATATGGTCCGATAACATTATTGTCTGGCATTCCAAATGAAGGAACATGAGTCAATATAATTCTCTTCCTTATACTACATGTATTTGTCTTCAGCACTGCTTCCTCCGATCATTTTGCCCACGTTAAGTGTACAGTTTAGACAAAAACCTGAAAAACTAGTAATCTGGCAGCCACAAACCTTTATAAAACACAATGCACGGTTAATTTAAATACTCTGCCGATTTAGGGAAATTCCTACAATAGTTGTTTAGTGTCCTGATTGACCTTTTTGATATTTATGTAGATTTTTTTCTGGTGAAAGACATTCATAAATAAAGAAGAAAGGAATAAAAATTAATAAACGTCATGAACTTTTGCTTACCAAGTAATCCACAATTTTTTTATAGAAAGGGTTTAATATTTCTGGCGCCAAATATTACTTAATGTCAGCATCACTATGTTTTGTTTGTTGATTTAATTCAGAGATTGATTGGTAACTGTGTTTTACAGTTGTAATACTGCAGTCTAGTTCAGTGGAGACATGTTCTCTAGAGTCTAGACTGAACAATCACACTTCTCCTGCAATCTGGTGGATGAATCAGGGTGTGCCGATTGCCAGGAGAACTGTACTCGCCTGACTGAATTGTACCAACTGTAAAGTTTTGTGAAGGGGTGTTGGATTGTTTTTTAGGGGTTGGGCTTGGACCCTTAGTTCCAGTGAAAGAAAGCTCTTCTTTAAATTCTTCAGTATACTAAGATATTTTTGGACAATTTTATGCTTCCAACGTTGTGTGAACAGTTTTGGGATGACCCTTTATTTCCAACATGACTGCTGCAGGTTTTTTTTTTTTTTTTTTGTAGGGGGCTAAGGGGGACTAAAACTTCATTCATTCATTTTCTTCGGCTTAATCCTTTTATTCTTCAGGGGTTGCCACAGTGGAATGAACCACCAACGTATCTAGCATATATTTTAAAGTGTGGATGCCCTTTCAGCTGCAACCTATACTGGGAAACATCTATACACACTCATTTACACACATACACTTATTCATTTCACCTATAGCACATGTCTTTTGACTGTGGGGGAAACCGAAGCACCCGGAGGAAACCCACGCGAACATGGGGAGATCATGCAAACTTCACACAGAAATGTCAACTGACCCACCCGGGACTCAAACCAGCGACCTTCATGCTGTGAGGCGGCAGTGCTAACCACTGAGCCACGTGTCGCCCCCAAGTTGATAGCTGATCCCAAACTTGGCAAATGCCACTGTTAGTAATATAACTTATGTCAACTACTTTATAGGTAGCTGTGCAACTATAACTATAACTTATAGAAGCTGTGTAAGGTAGTGGATCAAACCCATGTCTCTCCAACACAAAGCTACATTATATTCCACCTGAGCTACCTTATCAACAGATGATCCCCCCAATAAATCTACAAATACAACAAAACAATTAGACGCCAATAATCTGATTTCAATATGATTAAGATAATACTCTGATTAAGAGTTTACAATTTTTTTATTAATCTAATTTTAATACTCGCATCCAATATCTTGTTAGTCACGGGGTACATGCATGAAACTTTCCGTCTCGTTCACTTCACTTCCACATTTAATTTCAGATGTTAAAAACAGCTCGTTATGCTGCTTGACGTTGCAAGCTGATATTTTCTCATTATTTTATTTTATTTGTATGCTTAGTCATATACACACTTGTTTGTAGAGTGAGTGATTTTACCATATTCTGTCATTTATTAATCCTTGCCATTTCTACCATATAGGCACCTCAACTGAAACAATCGCAAAAACGAGCATACAGAATAAGTTTAATACAGTCTGTATCTTTCTACAGAAAAATATTAACAAAATAAAAATTGGAATCCTGGAATTTGGTTGATTTGACATGGAATGACCCATTTGCTGCAAAAAAACCCCCAAAAAAAACCTGTTACCTCTTTTTGTTTCATGTGTTTCACTGCATATCTTTAGTAAATCCTGACAATATAGATTTAATGCCAAAAGAGAGTTTGCTCTGATGTAAGTCTTTTAGTATAGCTAGCCCTTTGAATCTAACTAACTACTGTACAATACCATTTTTTCCTAAAGCCTTTCATGGATGAAATGATGACCAAAAAATGGTTGAAAACAGATGAAGATTTTAATGAAGTGGTTTACAGAATAGATAATTTCTCTGGGCTCTGCAAAACCATGAGAGCTCCTGCAGCACAAGTGAGTTCATTATCATCTTTTAAAACATTTCTCTAACAGCTGCTGAGTTAAACACAGTGTCTGTATTTGTGTCCGTATGCAGGGATTTGCCAATGATATGCACTTTTACGTAGCTAGAGAATACATCTCCCAGCTGATGAAGAAAAAATATTCATGCAAAAAAAGCAAAAACGAAGAGGCTGCTATAAAAATCAGAGAACAGTGGAATGAATTCAAGAAACTGTTTCAGGAAATGGTAAGATACAGTCTAACCTGAAATAACAATGCAACACAGAAGTTATACACTAAAACATATTGTTCTGTGTTCAGGAATCATCTTTAGATTGGCTTTACCCACTGGGGGATTACCTTAGCGACATTATTAGAATGGAAAATGATAAAAATGTCAAAGAGCTGTTGATTCCTTTAGTTAATGATTACCCAGACATCAGGTACGTGTTATGATAACTTGGAATATGTTACTATTGTAAAAAGCGAATTTATGAATAACTGTAAAATAGCTGTTACATGATTTATTTACCTTCTCCTTTCTAGCAAGAAGCATCTGTCGGCTGTCCTTTACTTCAGAGGCAGTGCCTTTGGTGGTTTAAACTTTGGGAGGGAAAGTGTTCTTAATCAGTTTACTGTGCTTAAACGGAATGTTAGGGATCCACATCATGGACACTCCTTCTTTTCTGACATTGAGGTAATTACTGTTTTTATATATGTGCCCTTCATTTTTAGTTTATAGTCAATAATTTTAGATAATAGGTTAAATTGTACAACATTTTTAAGGTCATTATTATTAGCACCCTTAAGAAAAAAAAAAAAAAAATATATATATATATATATATAATATATATATATATATATATATATATACATACACATACAGGGGTTGGACAATGAAACTGAAATGCCTGGTTTTAATTCAATTCACCTTTATTTGTATAGCGCTTATACAATGTAGATTGTGTCAAAGCAGCTTCACATTCAAGATTATAGTAAATTGAAACAGTGTCAGTTCGATTTTCAGAGTTTCAGATCAGTTCAGTTCAGTTTAGCTCAGGTCAGTGTGGGTTTAGTAATCACTACTAAGAGTCCAAACACTGAGGAGCAATTCCATCGATGCGCAGCTCTGCAGATTTCGAACCATGCAAGCCAGTGGCGACAGCGGCGAGGAAAAAGCTTCACCAGTTGGTGAAAGTGAAGAATTTAAAAAACCTCGAGAGAATCCAGGCTCAGTTGGGCACGACCATTTCTCCTACGGCCAAACGTCTTGTGCAGAGCTGCAGTCTAGGCGCCGGAAGGTGGAGAATGCTGGACGAAGACTCCTCTGTCCTTGGAGCGTCACAGGAATCTCCACTCCTACATGACCACCACAGCTGCTCAGGATGCGGCCTGGTCCAGGATTGTGAAAACCTCGGGATCATCTCCTCGCTGGTCTTGGATTGCATCAGTGGCGCTGCATAGTCTGAGGGCCTCGGGATGAGTACCCCCAGGTGGAAATAGAGAATAAGAGAATAATTAGCATAGCTGCTGTTCATAGTGTTTATAAACGAGATGCAAAAACCTGCATGGGGCACACTCATGCGTCATACCGCTAAGTGATGCACTGAGTGTACAGTATGCTTTGCTAAAAAGATAGGTTTTTAATCTAGTTTTGAACTGTGAGAGTGTGTCTGAGTTTCGGACATTATCAGGAAGGCTATACCAGAGTTTAGGGGCCATAAATGAGAAGGCTCGACCTCCTTTACTCGACTTTGCTATTCTAGGTACTACCAGAAGCCCTGAGTTTTGAGATCTTAAAGAGCGGGTTGGATTATAGCGAGACAGGAGGTTGGTTAGATAAACAGGAGCAAGATTATTTAAGGCTTTATAGGTAAGAAGCAATATTATATATCCAATACGAAACTTAACAGGCAGCCAGTGTAAGGAGGATAAAATTGGGGTGATATGATCATATTTTCTAGACCTGGTAAGAACTCTGGCAGCTGCATTTTGTACTAGCTGAAGTTTGTTAATAGAGGATGCTGGGCAACCAACCAACAGAGCATTATAGTAATCCAGCCTTGAAGTCATAAAAGCATGGACTAGCTTTCTGCATGTGAGATGGATAGCATACTTCAAATTTTGCAATATTTCTCAGATGAAAGAAGGCAGTTTTTTCGAACATGGGATATATGATTTTCAAAAGTTAAATTGCTGTCTAATATGACACCCAGATCATTTATAGTAGAGCTAACGCTAACTTTGTATCCCTTTAATTGCAGGTCGAGTTGTAAGAACTGCTGTGTACAGGATTTAGGCCCGATAAGTAATAATTCTGTTTTGTTTTAGACCACAATAATTCATTAGTATGTTGTAGAGCCTACTTTTGCAGCCAATACAGCATCAGTTCATCTAGAGAATGACAGATATGCAGTCCTGCGCAGTGGTCAGAGGGATTTTGAGCCATTCTTCTTGCGTAGTAGTGGCCAGGTTACTAAGTGATGCTGGTGGAGAAAAAACTTTTCCTGACTCACTCCTCCAAAACACCCCAAAGTAGCTCAATAATATTTAGATCTGGTGACATGCCATGGGAGATGTTTAACTTAACTTCCATGTTCATCAAACCACTCTGTCACCAGTCTTGCTGCGTGTATTTGTGCATTATCATCCTGATACACTGCACCACCTTCGGGATACAATGTTTGAACCATTGGGTGAACATTATTCTCCAGAATGGTTTGGTAGTCCTTGCCAGTGATGTGTTCTTCTAGTATAAGTATAAGGCCTAGGGAGTGTCATAATATTGCAGTCCAAACCATCACTTATTCACCCCATGCTTCACTCTGGGCATGCAACAGTCGTTTTAGGGGCTTTTCCACACCATATCTTTCCCGTATGTGGGAAAGACAGTAAAGGTGGGTCATCAGAAAACAATACATATTTCACATTGGTCACAGCGCAAAGATTTTCACTGCTGGCACCATTGAAACCAACCTTTTGGCACTGGCACAAGTGACCACAGGTTTAGCTACAGCAGCCCGGCCATCCATATTGACCCTATGGAGCTCCCAACAAACAGTATTAGTGGAAACATGAGAGTTGAGGTGCACTTTTAATTCTGCATTGAGTTGGGCCTCTGTGTCTTAGTTTTTTTGGATACAATCTGGGTTAGTACCTGAACATCCCTTTCAGACAGCTTCCTCGTGGGTCCATGGTTACTTCTGTTGGATGTGGTTCATCTTTCTTGGTGGTATGCTGACATTACCCTGGATACCGCAGCTCTTGATACATCATAAAGACTTACTGTCTTGGTCACAGATGCGCCTGCGAGATGTCACTCATAAATGTGTGCACATTGCAATATTTTAATGAAAACTGTCCTATTACTCTGCTAATTAAACCTTCACCCTCCGCTCTTACTGGTGGAATGTGCAATCAATGAAGATTGGCTACCAAGCTGGTAGCAATGAAACCTTCAACACTAACTTGGCCAGTGTTTCAGTTTCATTGTCCATCCCCTGTGCACATGCAGAAAAAACCAATGTTGTCCAATAACTTGCCAAATGAACCTATCCTGCCTAGTTACATTTATTACACTTTAAGCTAAATATTAGCATCTGATAAAATAACTAGATATAACTATAACTCTCTTTTAAACAGCACCTGAACATTTTCACAAGGGAGAATAATTTTGATTTCAACTTTATATACAGTGCATCCAGAAAGTATTTGTAGCGCTTCACTTTTTCACTATTTTTTTATGTTACAGCCCTATTCCAAAATGGATAAATTAATTTATTTGCTTACGATTCTACACATAATACCCCATAATGACAATATGATAAAAGATGTTTTGAAATTGTAGCAAATTTATTAAAAATAAAAAACCTGAAAAATCACATGTACATCAGTATTGACAGTCTTTGCCGTGAAGCTCTATAAATTAAGCTCAGATACATCACTCTTGAGATGTTTCAGCAGCTTAATTGGAGTTCACCTGTGGTAAATTCAGTTGTTTGGACATGATTTGAAAAGGCATACACCTGTCTATATAAGGTCCCAGGGTTAACAGTGCATGTCAAAGCATAAACCAAGCAGGATTGTCTCGAGGCACAAGGCTGGGGAAGGTTACAGAAAAAAAATTCTGCTGCTCTAAACGTTTCACTGAGCACAGTGGCCTCCATCATTCGTAAGTGGAAGATGTTTGGAACCACCAGGCCATCTAAGCTGAGTGATCGGAGGAGAAGGGCCTTCAGGGAGTCAGGGAGGTGATCAATAACCCGATTGTCACTTTGTCTGAGCTCCAGCATTCTTCTGTGGAGAGAGGAGAACCTTACTGAAGGACAACCATCTGTGCAGCAATCCAACAATCAGGCCTGTGTGGTAGAGTGGCCAGACGAAAGCCAGTCCCCGCCTGGAATTTGCCAAAAGGCATGTGAGGGATTCTCAGACCATAAGAAACAAAATTCTCTGGTCTGATGAGACTAAAATTAAACTCTTTGGATTGAATGCCAGACGTTACGTTTGGAGAAAACTAGGTACCAATCATCACCAGACTAATACCATCCCAACAGTGAAGCATGGTGGTGGCAGCATCATGCTGTGGGGATGTTTTTCAGCAGCAGGAACTGGAAGACTAGTCAGGGTAGAGGGAAAGATGGATGCAGCAATGTACAGAGACATCCTGAATGAAAACCTCTTGACCTCAGACTGGGGCGACGGTTCATCTTCCAGCAGGACAATGACCCAAAGCACACTGCCAAAATATCAATAGAGTGGCTTCACAACAATTTTGTGAATGTCCTTGAGTGGCTCAGCCAGAGCCCAGACCTAAATCCTATTGAACATCTCTAGAGGAATCTGATAGAGCCTGGAGAGGTTCTGCAAAGAGGAATGGGCAAACATTCCTAAAGACAGGTTTGCCAAGCTTGTGGCATTATATTCAAAAAGACTTGAGGCTGTAATTGTTGCCAAAGGTGCATCAACAAAGTATTGAGCAAAGGCTGTGAATACTTATGTACATGTGATTATTAAGTTTTTTTTTATTTTAAATAAATTTGCAACAATTAAAAAAAATACATTGTCATTGTGAGGTATTGTGTGTAGAATTTTGAGGAAATAAATGAATTTATTCTATTTTGAAATAAGACTGTAACATAAAAAATGGAAAAAGTGAAGCTCTATGAATACTTTCCGAATGCACTGTACATACACACTCTGATGCATCTAATGAAGAATCACTCCTTTATGTTTTGTTTTTCAGTGAGGTTTTGGCCATTTGCTGCTTCAGGAGACATTAGATTTAAAAATACCAAAGGTCATAAAGAAGAAGGCAAGAGGGATTATTAAGACCATCATTATATCTTACATTAGTCTCTATACAACTGTTATACAATGACATGAAAAACTCAATGACTCAAATTCTGTCATTGTTTGAATGTTTGGAATTGATAGTCGAAACGTGATTGTGTTGCTTCTTCAAGGTGCTTCTGAGGGTTTTACCTTTTGATAATGTGTCATATGTGCTTAATGTGAATTATACTTTATTTTTTAGCTGTTCTTGATACAGTGTAACTATTCATTTAGCTCAGGTATACTTAAATGTGAATCAGGGAACTACATGAGATAAACCATCTCTCCGTTAACTTAATTTGTTTTTGTGCAATAATTCTAATGAATTCTACATTACATTACATGCATGTAGCAAAATGAACTTAAAGTGAGCAATTTATTTTTATAGCATGTGTAATTTAAGCATAAGTAAAAATGTAGTTGTTCATGTTAATTTGCCATGCATGAACATAAAAAACTCTAGATTGTAATAATAGTGTAGTAAATGGTGAATCTAACGTTAACCAATATTATTGCAGTAATACTCTTAGAAATTATGGGTTATTTAAACCTTAATTGGCTAAAATATGGACAAATCCAAACGTTGGGTTAAATTTGGTCTTATAAATGTAATTTATTACACATAGAATTGAGTTGCAATAATGCATTAATAATGCAAACAAAATTGTTTTGTGTAATTAACTTATGTTAATGACGACTAAAACCTAATGCAATGTTTTAATGCGTAATGAATATTAATTATAATTACTGTGATTAGTTTAAACGTGCAAATCATATTGTGTATGTTTTGGGTGCTAGTACTTATACTTGCCAACAGAGGGAGACATTAAGCTATCGGAATGAGATTTCCATTTCCATGCATTGACCAATCATGTAGAGAGAGAGAGAGAGAGAGAGAGAGAGAGAGAGAGAGAGAGAGAGAGTCTTAATCGACTCAGTCTGTTTATCTAATGTGATAGTCATGTAAATGGGATGTGTACAACATAATGTCGACCAAGTGTGAAGAGCTGTAGGTTATTCATATTTCTCTCTCTTCCCTCATTTAATGCAAATGTAAACCCTATACCTACCTTTATCTACTGAAAATGATTTATTCATGGTCTCTCATACTTTTCTAATATTTGGGGACATTAATGCATCATTAATTTTGTGAATATTTTCATATGTGAGAGGGTAAACTTAAATATATTAATTTGATGACAATTAAACTTGTTTCATACCACATGCAATCTGAGTATATGTGTCTGCGTGGAGTTTGTGTGCTATTCCAGGACAGGCTGGCTTGTGTCCAGATGTCCTGAGGATTACAATCTTTTTTTATTTATTTATTTTTATTGCAGTTTTAGAACACAGAACTTACAAGGGCAATAACAACATTATATTGACATCAAAACAAATACAATATAAAAAAGAAAAGAAAAAAATACAATTATTCAAAAACAACATTTAAGGCTTTAAAATAATTAACAGTTCTTTTTGCTAATGACCTATTTCTATTTTACAGCGAGTAAAATTAGTTTTCACTGCCCATTTATATTTCTGAAAAAAAAATCATATATAATGAGCAAATTAACAATATGGCAAATTTTGAAGTCGACTGTATTCTCGTAAAAATAAAACATCTTTGCAATATTCATACTCTGCTCAACAAAAAAAGAAAAGATCACAACAAAACAATTGTGTATGAATACAATCATAAAATAAATGAACACTCTTCTTTATCGTTACAGAAAGCACATTTTAAATCAACATCTTTTCAAAATTTAGCAATTCCCTGTTTTACAGGATAAATATAAGGATTTTAAATGATACCTCTCTAATTTTATTTGTTATACAAAAATCCTAAAAAAGTCTTGTGCTACTTAATTCAGCTCATTAGCAGAGACTGAAAGACCTGAAATGGGCATGACAAAGGAGACATCCAAAACATGCAGTGTTGGTGGTCCTCCAGGAACGTGGATGAGAAACACTGCCATACAGTATATCTGCCTAGAATGCTGTAGCAATGGCTTATCCAATATCTGATTTTTCTAAATGAAAAGAATTTAAAGTTACATCATATCTATAAAACACCCAAAAGAAAAAGAAAATATGCATCTTGTTTGTTTATTTATTTTAATTTGGCCAATTAATTACACTATTGCAAAAAATAAATAAACACTCTTCTTTATTGTAACAGAAAGCACATTTTAAATCAACATCTTTACAAAATTTAGCAATTA
>CAIGQZ010032254.1:0-31191 GCA_903798205.1 Danio tinwini | reverse complement strand
TTCCTTGCGTGTGTGTGTGTGTGTGTGTGTGTGTGTGTGTGTGTGTGTGTGTGTGTGTGGTCTGTGTGTGGGAAGTGGGTGTGTCTTGTTTGGGTTCCTCACCGCATGGTGTGTGTGTGTATGTGTGTTTACATATTCAGTGTTTGTAGTTAGCTTTATCGGTTCGTTGTTTGTTCACTTCTGTGTCTGCTTGTTGGACTCTCTCGCTCGCTTGTGGTGGAGGCTTTCCATCATAACCTGTTTCTGTTGGACCTTGCGCAAGTCTCCGTCTCTTTAATGTTGTTTCTACTACCTGCTCTGATGACAGCATTATCTGTGAGAGACTTCATCCGCTACTCTGATGAACTTTACCGCTGGTAAGCATGGCGATTTCCCTGAGAGTTGCTACCTTCCCCTTTCCTTGATATCTGGTGAGATATCAGTGAGAAACTACAATCTGGCGTTATTTCTCAGATGAACTTTAATCGCTGTGGAGCGTGTTGCATTTCCGGTGTGAGCACCCTTGCTCAACACTAGTTCTGGTGAGATAACAAGTTGTGACTCTTTAAATAAATCATCTTGTTTTCACTTGCATTTGGGTCTCCTGTGTTTATCATTGTGACATATATGCATATTTATATCTGTTTTATTAAAAACACGCTTAGATTTGCCCACCTGTCAGGTTTTAGACCACATGGGCCATAGCATGTGTATTTGAAAATAACTCAGTTTTTTGACCACACTTCGTTATAATTGTTTATTTATTCGTTTGCTGGAAATTAGAACTGAATTTAGAAATAGTTTTGAACCAAATCTTTGCGCTTAACAAACTAAATGAATTATGTAGGGTAATGGATGTCTGTCCTTATCCACGTAAGAGAGTGAAAGTAAAAACTGAGGAGGCTCATTCTCGTGCTGTAGATGCTCTGTTTAACTGTTTTCTCGCTAGTGAAGCACTCAGTTATTCCACTTACAAAGTCCGCCATGTAAATAGCAAATGCACTATGGCAAAATGCATCTGACTCTTAAAGGAAATGGGAGATGAGACTCTGATTGGTTTATTCTCAAAACACACCCATAACTCATTAAGAGAATAAGCACAACCCTGTTAGACCATGCACTGCGGCGCAAAGCTGAATTTTCCGTCCTTAAAATAGCAAAAGTGGATTCTGACGTGCCCTTAATGCTTTTGCGCCCTGCGCTTTGGACTTTGTGTCTAAATCGTTAAAATAGAGTCCATAAAGTGCTAAATGAATAAATACATATTTACTACAAGCATAAAACATGTGTTAATGAACAAAAAGCCTAAGTAAGAATTTGCATGCCATATTAGATGAAAATGCTTGAACAATAATGTCTGTTTGAATATAAATTACCAATTAAATATTCAAGCATGTGGTGCTGTGATGAACAACCACTAATATAATCTGAGTATATTTAAAAAGCACTCTTAAACATTAAAGAATTGTTATTAATATTGTGCATATTGATGATCACAACATATTGCATTAATAAATGTATGTCATATGTCTACCTCTATGTCACCAAAATGCTGTATCTAAACTTATTGATACAAAATGTGAGGGAAAAATTCCAAAAAAGGTGCACTTTATAAGAAAAAGAACCCCCTTCCACTAGGCTGGCTACGAGCCTAGATAGATTAGACAGACTTTATATGTATAGTCTTTCATTTCTGTGTATTTGATGACTAGCCTAGTTTCGGCCTATTTTCACTGACAGCCCAAATTTAGCCTTGTTTTAGCCTAGACGACTATGTTTAGACGTCTGTTAGACCTCTATTAGACGTCTTTTAAAAACAAAACAAAAAATGCTTGCTGGCACTTTTCTTATGATGCACACCAAACCTTTCTAAATTATTCAGAGTGATAATAAATTGCAAAATGTAAAACACATATATAAATAACTTCAGTCTCTTGATTTAAATAAGTTATTTCAGAGTGAATCTATACAACTCAAGTGAACATTCTTTACTCATGAATTAAAGGCTGTATCTCCAGGCTTACACTTGTTGTATAAACATGTATAGTTCACTTCCTGTCAAATTGACTTCAGTCGTTGTTCTTTAAATACATCCTAATCTGCAGATGCTCATGAACACCCTTCATGCATGTCCATAAATAAAGAGCTTCTCGTAAAGGCTCAACGAAGCTCTCATTCTTATTTTAGAAACATTTCCCTCACTGTGGTTTCAGAGGTTTTCTTCCCCTTCATCTTTTAAATGATGGAATGTATTTCTTCACAAGTATTTAGTTTTTTAATTTCTTCAAGCTATGAATCCTATTGTATCTTATACTGTAGCACGGACAGCGTAGAAAGGATGCTAAGACGAGCACAAATACCCGCAACCAACTTTAACAGCATGCGTTCACAATTAATGGATGGCATTAATGTGAATTTGATTGAGATGACATTTAGCAGATCTGCCAAGAGGTTAATGGAGGATGAAAGTTCTTTAGTGTCCATCTGAGAATGAAAAAGATGGACAAACACACCTGAGAGGGAGCACATAAGAGGAATATTTTCTATAAAACGGCATTAAGCTCTAAAATAATTATACATATATGAAATACAGGGTGACGTGGTGGCGCAGTAGGTAGTGCTGTCGCCTCACAGCAAGAAGGTCCCTGGTTCGAGCCTCGGCTGTGTCAGTTGGCATTTCTGTGTGGTTGTTCTTCCCGTGTTGGCGTGCATTTCCTCTGGGTGCTCCGGTTTCCCCCACAAGTCCAAAGACATGTGCAGGTGAATTGGGTATATGCTAAAACTGTTCATAGTGTATGTGTATGCATGTGTTTCCCAGTGATGGGTTACAGCTGGAAGGGCATCCTCTGCATAAAACATATGCTGGATAAGTTGGCAGTTCATTCCACTGTGGCGACCTCAGATTAATAAAGGCACTAAGGCGAAAAAGAAAATGAATGAATTAAATACAGAGTGCATGGACATACTTTTCAAGACTCCTAAGAGAATGGTTAAAGAAGACTTTTAAATCAGAATATAGCAATGCTCATTATTAGTGAGTGCTATTTTTTATAATATTATGCACACACATTGACCTATTCAAATTTTATTTAAAAGCAAAGTTCATCCAAAAGTGAACATTTTGATTGCTGTAGCTCATCTTGCTGATTTCATGAGAGTATATTTTGAGTGATATAATCATTTTAAGGTTGTGTATATTTGGTTCATTCATTAAACAGATTGACATTCTTGAATTCAACTCAATAATCCAGGGGTTCGTAACTTCACTGGACAAATATTTGATTATTATTAACCATGTTAGTGAAAATATTATTAGTGGAAAATTAACTTAAATCCAATGTGTCATTCAGAAATATACTGTAAAAGACATTGTAACAATGTTTTAAATATGGAAATATTTGGCAAATCTTCCAGTTTATATAAATCTAACCAGAAAATGATATGATGAATCTGATTTCACTGTATATAAATTGTCCATGACAGATAGCTAATACTCATATATGGATGTGAACACAAAGAATACCAAATTTATTAACTAAATAATAGTAAACCAAAACATCATGAAAATTACTGGTACGCAAAATAAGGAGAAAACTAAAATTAGTTTTATAAAATATAATAATATATTGTGACTTTTGGAAATAGTATTTAATTGTAGTTTGTCTATTTATGTATGTATTGATGGTAATACTTTAAAGGGCACCTATTTTACCCCTTTTTTAAGATGTTATATTAATATTATGGTTCTTCTGAGTGTGGCAGTTTAGGTTCAGTTCAAAACACAATTCAGATTTTTTTTATTATAATATTAAATTGTAAATTGGTCCACCGTTTTTATGTTGTTAAATTGAAAAAAAAGGACTGAGTGTGTTTATATCCCCCCAATGTGACGGTCTATACACTACACCTACACATATGTCTGTCCAAACAGCTTGAAAAGTAGATTTTTCACCATAGGTGGCCTTTAAAATATTGGTCCATGAGTAAATGTTAGTTAATGTATTAAGTATGAACAATACATTTACAGAATGTATTAAATATAGTTCAACATTTACTACACTGTTAGATATTTTATTATAAAGCACTGTTGCCAGCAAGTTACAGCAACTGTCCCTTTATAGTAACTTACCTGTACATGTGCTTTACACTAGCAGGCCCTAGCACAATTTCATATTTTTACAGTAAAATAGCCTCACTGCAACTTCTTTTTATGATAAAATGCCCTTTACCACATTTTAATTTTACAGTAGATTTCACAGATTTTTTTTATTTTATTTTACACTAGCAGTATAAAACCTTTATTTTAGTATTTACTATTGAATTGAATAATTTCCAAACTAGTGACTCATTATTTCATCAACTGTCTCATTTTTATCTTCAACTACAGTAGCAGTAGTGGATTACTTTGATTACAGTAAAATACCGCAAATTCCTAATATGTAGCAAGTTACTGTAAAAGTTTTTAAATGACCCACAATGCAGTGCATATTACAGTGGAGAACTGTTAAGAATGTATGTGGTGTTTTACTGGGCGTTTTTGCAGCAAATAACCATAAATTTGCGTTAAACAATTATTAAAATACAACATAATATTATTTAGACATTGTAACAATATTTAAATATGGAAACATTTTGCAAATCCTCCAGTTTATATAAATCTAACCATAAAATTATATGATGAATCTAATTTCACTGTATATAAATTGTCTATGAAAGATAGCTAATACTCATATATGGATGTGAACACAAATAATACCAAAATCATTAACTAAGTAACAGTAAACCAAAACATCATGAAAATTACTGATAAGCAAAATAAGGAGAAAACAAAAAATAGTTTTATAAAATATAATCATATTTTGTGACTTATGGAAATATTATTTAATTTGAGGTTATCTTTATATGTATGTGTTGATGGTAACACTTTAAAATATAGGTCCATTAGTTAATGTATTTATTAACATGAGCTAAGCATAAACAATGCATGTGCATCATTTATTAGACATAGTTTAACATTTACTACACTGTTAGACATTTTATTGCAATTTTGCAGTAACTTAAAAGCAGCACTGTTTTCAGCCAGTTACAGCAACTGTCCCTTTACAGTAACTTACCTGTAAATGTGCTTTACAGTAGCAGGCCCTACCACAATTTCATATTTTTACGGTAAAATAGCCTCACTGCAACTTCTTTTTATGCTAAAATGCTCTTTAGCACATTTTAATTTTACAGTATGACAATTTTTTTGGTAGTTTTACTGTATTTTTTTATTGATGATTTTACACTAGTGGTATAAAGCCTTTATTTTTAGTATTTACTGTTAAATTAAATAATTTCCAAACAAGTAACTCATTATTTTATCTACTGTCTTATTTTTATCTCAAATCTACAGTAAAATACAGCAAATTCCTAATATGCAGTAAGTTACTGTAAACATTTAAAAACGTTTAAAGTTTTTAAAATACAACGTTGTGCTTGTTAACATTGGTTACACCGTTCTTTTCATTCATTCATTCATTCATTTTCTTTTTGGCTTAGTCCCTTTCTTAATCTGGGGTCGCCACAGCAGAATGAACCGCCAACTTTTCCAGCATGTTTTTACACTGTGGATGCCCTTCCAGCCGCAACCCATCTCTGGAAAACATCCACACACACTTATTCACACTCATACAATTTAGCATACCCAATTCACCTATACCACATGTCTTTGGACTGTGGGGGAAACCGGAGCACCCGGAGGAAACCCACGCGAATGCAGGGAGAACATGCAAATTCCACACAGAAATGCCAACTGACCAAGCCAAGGCTCAAATCAGCGACCTTCTCGGATGAATTAAGCTTTTCATTAATTTCTTTATTTATTTATATATATTTTTTTGTATAACTTGATGTACTATGTCAGAAAAATTATATTTTTGGTTGACATTTAATTCTGCAGCATGTAGGAGGATATTCATTATCTCTCTCTCTCTCTCTGTCGGTGTGTGTGTGTGTGTGTGTGCATGTGTGTACGTAGGTGTTTCCTCTTTACTGCCTCACCTGGTAGTATTTGATATAAGCTGTTTGAAGCCAGCAGAGACAAAGTGAGTGGAAGATAAAAGCAATGACTAAAAAGTGAATCTCATATCTTCAACTACAGAGAGAAACTTTACTAGAGCGCTGCTTTCTGTTCACTCTTTAACACCAGAGCTGAGATTTATAATCCTGACATCAAACAAAAGACTAAAACAAACTATATATCTAACCAAACAGCACAAACAAACACAGATGTAAGCTTGGAGCCGCAGCTCTGATGATAATGATGATGATAGCGGTGTTGCTAATCAGGCTCCAGCTGAACTAGGTCAAGTGCCACTATCCATGTCTGATGTTACCAAACCCCTACATTGAACCATCTCCATAGTTACCCAGTCGAAAGCACAGAGGGGTTTGGACTGAAGTGGAAAAGAGATAAAAAAGGAAAACAATGACATTAACCGAGGACAGGCAATGCAAATTTGGAAATGGTGTACTCGTGTGCCAGTAAGAGTCACTTCAAATCATAAACAGGTTAGGCCTAATGTTTAGATGCTAGGGAGATGTTTTAATTTTAGACGGTGGCATTAATGCTGAAGTGCAGAATAAGTAAAGTGCGTGGCATGGTTGTTAGAGGATTTCTGGATCAGTGGGCATGCTATATGGGCGTCACATGCAGCTGACCGACCTCGAGTCATCAGGGTCATGTTAATCATAGAGAGGTCATCAAGCTCCATGGGGGATTTAATCTCTTCATGCCCTCTTTCTCTGTAGGTCCCAATGCTCTTAAACACAAAGGATGCTGTGGTGGCCAGTCTTGTTTGTTCATAATCATCTTTTTTTTTCTGGAATAATTATGATTGTGATTTGACTTAAAGGTGATGTATGTACGTTTTTGAGTCTTTTAAAGCATAAAAATACTATAATATGTTTGCAGATATTTAAGAGACATGCTAAGTGAACATTCTTGTTTATCTGAAAAACAAAGTCAGATATTCTGCTTTGAAAATGTGCGTTACGTGCCGAAATGTCTGTCTTTGTTTTGGTTCTTTAAACCCACCCCCTGCCAGTTTAGCCAATTATATTTCAGCATCCCAGGTTGCCTTGGTGGAAAACAGCATTTTTCATTCATTCAGTCAGTCAGGAAGGCTCTCAAAGTGTGTATCCGTGACCGAAATGCGACCTCCGGTGGACAGTAGCAGACTCTGAAATGAGACGCAGATTCAGAGTTCGACCTGAGGTGGCTATAAATAGCAAATAATATACATATTACGAACATAAACATTAGGTGAGCAGGTCACATTGTAACCCTGTGTCCTAACAACACAGGGATTTGCAGATGAGATTTGCAGTGATAAGTAAGTCGGCTGTTTGTACCAGACGAAAATTTAAATACAGCACAGAATAGTGCACTTTCTGCACTCCAGCAAAATGGTAAGGTTTATAATCTAATTAATACACATTAAACCTCTTTAATGTTATTAAATGTACATGCTGAATCACTGTGTGTTGGTTTGCACTGAATCACAGTTTTAAAGTTCAATTTTAAATGGTTTATTTCATGTTTAAGATCTGAGGTGAACTATCCGCTGCTGCTTTCAGTAGTATGCCAATAAATGTCATGTAAAATGGCATTTAAACTCACATTATAAGCATTTACCACTGAATAAAACACATGAGGTGTACCTGTGGTGACCATTGTCAGTATTCTGTTGTTCAGCTGCAAGAAATAGAAATTGTTTCTAAAATATAGATTTTAGGTGTTGGTTAGGACAAAAAAGTTATCGTAATTATAGGTAAATATTTATTTTATGACATGCCGTTGCTTTTTTTTTTGCTAGAACACAGTTTAAATCTGCCTTTAGGCTCAATAGTTAGGCACACTTCTGTTGATATCATCAATCTGGCAACCTGCGCTTGCGTGTGTTTTCAACCAGGCGTGCAATACATAGTTTAACCACTGTGTGTCAAACT
The DNA here is from genome assembly GCA_903798205.1 of Danio tinwini. Taxonomy (NCBI): domain Eukaryota; kingdom Metazoa; phylum Chordata; class Actinopteri; order Cypriniformes; family Danionidae; genus Danio; species Danio tinwini. The sequence continues at coordinate 23,223 of CAIGQZ010032254.1, read as the reverse complement.
TACATACTGCAAGTGATTGTCTTCAGAAACATTTGTTGCTGTGCTGGCTGAAAGTCTCTGCACATTCCAATAGTAATGATTAAAGTAAGTGATCTAAATGTATTTATGTATTTTTATATTCTGGATAAGGCATAAAACAAAAAAAATGTTCATCCAATTAAATATTGTCGGACCGACGAATAACTAAATTACGACTGGTATCTCAAACTGTCTGTTAAGAAATTTAAATTAGAATTTCTGTGCAGCCTCTTTAAGCAGACAGATACGTCACTCGCACGTACACGTGAAGCACGGATCTACCGCTGCGGTGACAGAGAGACGTCATCAGGCAAACTCTGCCTCAACCTGAACTTCTTTCTGAAAGACCAACGTGCATGAAAAGAAAGACTGTTTCTGAAAGGGCTTCTGTCAAAAATGCACAATCAAAACTTTTCTAAACCCTGAATCAATATTGGAGTTACTTTTGCACGCTGGAGGGCAATAACGTTATGCAGTTGAAAACAACGGCCTGAAGGGTGACACCATGGATGAAGTATTTCTTTTTTACAGGTATGTTTTAAAACTACGTTAGCCAAGCAAAGCTGATATAGATTGTGTTCTTGTTTATGAATGGGTTTATATGCACGGAAGCGTTGTTTAGCCACTGAAATGGCATGGAGTGCCATTTACAGCATTTATAATATAGTCGGTTAAATTGACCTGAGCATTCGTTTAGTTGTTCAGGTAAAAAAGGAGCTGAAAACAAGCGATGTACTTGAGGATCAGCGAGCACAAGTTAAAATTGGCTTGGTAACATAAACATAAGTGTAATGTAAAAAGATAACAGGATATTTCTGTTTTTAGCACTCTTACCGCTCTAACATTTATTTAGTTTAATAACTAAACATAAGTAAATGTGCTCTTATATCTAATCAGTGCATGCTTACGTGTTCATGACTTAAAGAGGCGTGGTTTAGACGGCAGGGGAGGGTCGTAAATTATGCTAATGCTTGCATTCTGGCAGATCACCTACTGCACCTTTAAAGAGTGAACTTATCTAAACAACTTTAATGGCAATATTATCAATATTTAGACTTTTTTTTAACTCTCAGATTCAAGATTTTCAAGACAAGCTTATTCAGTATACCACATTTCATACAGAATGGTAATTCAAAGTGCTTTACATAAACAAGAATAAAAAATATACAAAATACATAAGTATAAGAAACAAAAACAACACAGTTTCAACTTGGACAAACATAGTTTATTCATAAAAAACATACACCAGCTTATTTATCCAGCTTTAATGTGATGTATAAATCTTGTTTAATTAAAATAAAATTGACACTTATGACTTATGTTTATGTGGTTTAGCATAAGATTTGAAAATAATGACTAAAATAGCACTACAAATCATGTGTTGTAACCCATCATTGGGTCAGAGAAGGACAAACCCAACCTTTTGGTTAAACCATTTGGTTTTGAAATCGTAATTCACGGTTCACAAAAATGTAGCCCTGGGCTCATATCTCCAATGACCTGGGTTAGTGACTTGTTTGTTTTAAGTCAGAAGACAAACTCATTCAAAAAATATTATAATCTACAGCTTAAGATCAAGCTTGCAGACCAATATAAACAAATCCACAGGGAAGAGACGAATGAAAAGTCAAATCAAATAAAAAGTTTGTGGTATTTTCATGTTTATTGTATAAATTGTTGGCACATTGTTATTTTAGCACTCATTTTTCATATCAGGCTATCAGCTAACATTAAAATTTGAGACATGTAAAATGATATCAGCTCAAAGAAAAGATATATAGATATGCAATGCTAAAATGCTTTTTTTTTTAAGCTAATCTCATTTTACATGTCTTAAATGTTAATGTTAGCTGGTAGCCTGATATGAAAAATGAGTCTCCTGTCTCTGCCTTTGTTTATGACGTCTCCTCAAGCTCCAGCTGACCTGCTTTGGGCCAAGGTACTTGGCGGGCTAAAAAACCCTGTTTATATCCCTGAGGATGCCCAGACGAGGTCGATCAAGCCCCAGAAGTGACAGTGGAAATGCGACTGGGCCTGGCACATTCTTGCTTTGGGCTCTACAGTGGGAACAAAGCTCGAATGTCACAGCAAGATGTTGAGCAAACCAGCAGCCAATGCATATCTCACATTTGAACAGGCTTTGTCAGTAACAGAAACACTATGGTCTTTATAAACATTTGTGTCTGTTTTTGAAAGTAGGAAATGTCAAATAGTGACATAAATGGAGACAGTCGATTGTAATAACTAAAGTACAGTTTTATTTCTAACTTGGACGACCTAAGTGCAAAAACAATAAAAACAGGTGTGAAAGCAGATGATGCTGATGCCGAAATTCACCTCTTAGGATGTTTGCGGTGTTGATGGTAGAAATTATGCAATATATTGTGATATATAGTTATAGTAATATAGCAAGATACCAACTGACCAACAACTAATCATGTGCCCCACATAAGGACTCATTATTGAACATGATAGATTATTATTATTGTTTTGCTGTCTTCAGTAATTCGTTGTTTTTTTATCATTTCAACTCAATAAAAAAGGGGTTAGTTTACCCAAAAAATGTTAATTCTGCAATTAATTTCTCACCCTCATGTCTTTTCAATACTCTGTGACTTTTGTTCATCTTCAGAAAACAAATCAAGTATCCTCATATGTTCAAAGTCCAGATGGAACCAAAAATATTGTTGAAATATTCCATGTGACTTCAGTGGTTCACCTGTAATTATACAAAGCTTCGGTAACTCTTTTGTGTTTACATTACCATTTTGTGCTTATAACTGTTGTATATGGAGGATGGGGGAGCTCTCCGATTTCATCTAAAATACCGTTATTTGTTTACTGAAAATGAATGAAAGTCTCAGGGAATTGAAATTCAGTGAGAGTAAACTAACCCTTTATTTCATCCTGGGTTCACACCAAATGCGGAATTAAGTATTTGAGCAATTAGGTTACGTGCAAAGCTAATGCAACCACGCAATCAATCATTCAGTGAATTTATATAGCACCTTAACTACAATCAAGGGCCTGCCTAAAGTGCAAATTTAAAACAAAATTACACATTAAAACACTGTTGACAATTAATAACATTATCAAAACAAGAATTCCAATAAAAACAAATAGATTTAGGGAGGGGGGGGGGGGGGCAGGGGGGATGGGGGGGTCTGCACTACTGAATATCAAAAGCTATTCTAAGTAAATAGGTTTTAATAGGTTTAAATAGATTGTGTCCGTAAATAGAGGCGAGCATTAAAAGGGTGGTCCACTATGATATCATATTTAAACTTTAGTTGATGTGTAATGTAGCTGTGTGAACATAAATAACATCTCTAAATGTAATATGCTCAAAGTTCAATGCAAAGGGAGATTTTGGCTTTTACAGAGTTAGCTTAGCAAAGCAATACATCCGGGCTAGTGAGATCACAAGCGATTTAGGTTCCGTGCATACACCACGCGCATACACCCCACGCAGCAACGAGGTGGCCAGAGGTGCTTTAATGTTATAACAGAGAAAGCTAAAATGCTGTTCAAAAGCTGCTATTTCCACAGAGTTTGTTCTGTTTCTGTATTTGGGCTTCCAAAGGACACGACACAAAGAGAGAAGTGCTTACAATTTTATTTTAATTATGTTTCAGAGTATTATAAAAATATATAGCTAGCACTTGACAAGGGACAGCTTCCAGAATCTCTTTTAGTTCAGTGCTGGATTCGGCTACAACCTCCTCCAACCGACGAAGCTGTGGATTGTGAAAATTGATCAACTACATGCACAGTGTCTAGCGTTATTGGTATGTTGTAGCGAGGACGTAAACAAAGATATAAACAGTAGGAAATGCTCTTTGGCACTGCTAACAATTTAGCTACAACTTCATATTTATTAGTCAAACCGCTGTAAACAGCCACACTCTTCAGCAGCGCGTGCAGTGTCTTTCTGTGTGTTCTATCTCAAATAACAAACTCGCAAAAGATATGTGAACATTTCATATCACATACACATGCTTATAACCCAAATATATATGAAAGACACTTGTCAGGTTTTATTTTAGAGAGCTGGTGTGAGGTTCAGCTGTGTTCTCTTCATTTTCTGTCTGATTCAGCTACTATTTACCTAGCGCAAATGCGCAAGCTTGTAGGGACGTGACGTGGTAACTTGGAGCTGATCCATGAATTACAGCACATTATGTTAGCTGATCAATCAGAGCCACTTGACGGCGAGCGTTATCATGTTAGCTGAGTAGCTGTATATAATCAAAGTAAGATATATTAAAAACAACATGATTGTCTACAAACAAAGCATGAGCACACATTGCTTTGCATCTTATAAACACAACCAAGCCACCAAATACACTCTGGAGGACCCCTTTAAAGCAGCATCAAACTACTGAAAATAGCATATGCTGTTTATTATTTATGTGGTATCAGTGGTGACGTAAATCGGAGAAAGGGTGAGTGAGTGCATAGGGCCCTGGCTATTTAGGGTTAGGCTGTAAAACAGGCTGTGTGGGGAGATCCGATGGCACAAATAAAGCGAAATCATTTTGCATATACAATAAGAAAAACAGTTTGCAATCGATTTGAGTGCGCAGAAAAGCTCTATATAAATGTAAGGAATTATTATTATTATAGTGCCATATAGAAAATCTCCAGTGAAAATCTGTAACTTTTTTCACATTACACTCTGCTTTCAAAAGACTTTCGGTATAAAGTTGTAGAAAGGTACAGGTTAGGAGAAGGCTACAAAACATTTCAAAGGCTGGAAAAGTTTTTTATAATGTGAATTGATTTCAGGCTGTAAGACAAATTAATTTTGGGGGTATGGGGTATGATGATTTTCTATATAGTCACTGTACTGTATATATCAGACCCCCTAATTTTTTTGACGATTTCGCGATCGCTAAATCCAACGCAAAATCAATAATAATAATAAAAAAAATAATAATAATAAAAAAAAATCACACATTTTTTTGGGAAATCCTACAAATTCTTAATTTAAACGCAAAATCATTGCAAAAAATTTAAATAATCTCATAAAACATCCAATTCCAAACCATATCATTCATTCATTCATTTTCTTTTTGGCTTAGTCCCTTTATTAATCTGGGGTCACCACAGAGGAAAGAACCACCAACTTATCCAGCATATGTTTTACGCAGCGGATACCCTTCCAGCTGCAACCCATCATTGGGAAACATCCACACTCATTCACACACATACACTACGGACATATTTAGCATATACCCAATTCACCTATAGCACATCTTTAGACTGTGGGAGAAACCGGAGCACCTGGAGGAAACCCACGAGAACACGGGGAGAACATGCAAACTCCACACAGAAATGCCACCTGACCCAGCCAAGGCTTGAACTAGCAACCTTCTTGCTGTGAGGTGACAGCACTACCCACTGCGCCATCGCGTCGCCCCTCCAATAAAATTTCTGGGAATTACCACCACAAAATCAGTCATTTTTATCGCAAAAAATTACAAAAAAAATTTGTGAAAAACTTGAAGGTCTGCTTCAAGGGCATAGATTTTCTTTTGATAGTGGTGGGGACCTAATATAATGCCCCTAACCGACCCCACAATGTAAAGTTAAAAGAATTTTAATAAAGACATCTATTTACTGAGGATTTATGTGCATAATCACTTATCGCCACATCTGAACACATTTCTTGTATACAAGTATGTTGACATTTATGCATCCACCTTAAATGATAAATGTACAAGTCATAGTTCTGTTCCAGAGTGCAAAAATTGGTTAGTGGACTCATAGCAAACTTGATTCAAGTGACTTACACTTTTCTTTGAAATGTAGCTCCATGTCTCACCTGAGTCTTGCACAGTAAGCTAGATCGAAAATATCCATGGTAGACTATTTATGAATGGAAGTGTGTAACAATGAATCTGAAAGTGATTCTTCTTGAGAGTGATGATGGTAAAAGGATTTGGCTTATTGTCCAAATCGGAGCAGCTCTAGGACAAATCTGGACTTGAGCGCTTTGTTCCCAGAAGACTACATAATCAAGTAATGGAAGTTAATATAATGATGGAGGTGGAATTTGTGGAGAGAATAATGTTTAGTGTCTTTGTGTTTTAATTGACAGGATTGGATGAAAATTCTCCTGCAAAACATTACTCCTGGCCATTTTGGGTATAATGTGGATATTGAGAACAGGAAAAAAAACACAAAGAAATGTATATCTAATTTTTATATATTTATTTTTTTCTAAACTGATTGGTGTAGATTGCGGTGTTGTCTAAACAAAGGAGAACAGCATTAATGGACCAGTAACACAAGCTCAGCAGTGAATGTTTACTGGATGTTAATCTTCATTAACTTGCCAAACAGTCAAATTAGAAAACAAATATGTTTACATTGTGAGAACAGGTAATAATAAAACACACATTATGTTTACTGGAGATTTTTATATGTGAATGAAGGCAACTGGAGACAATATTACATAACTTCCTAATAAAATAAAATAAAAAATATTGGTCAAAGGTTGGTAGTGGTACTGTAGATGTGTCTGCTGGTTAATAGTGCAATTTCCAGTTTCTTGTTAAAAGGACTCAATCAATTTGAATCAAACTTTTCATTTCTGGTAATACAAAAATATTGTTGAAACATTCTAATGGAGACATCCAGTATCATCAAGAGCATGCTTTCAGAGCAAACAAAAGCTTTTAATTACATGATTATAACAATATTACAGTAGACAAAATATGATTTCAAAATATAGACTCTTAAATAACATCAAGATGTACATCAAGGCAGTGCCACCATAGGGACTTAGAAATTACAGAGATATGATTGCAGTGCATTTTGTAAACTAAATGATTTAAAACCTCATTGATTTTACTACAGTATCGGTTACTAATATCGGAACCATCACTGAAAAACTAGACAATAACTTTTTTTGTTGAAAAAGTTGACTTAAGCTCATTCTTGCTTTATCAACCTGCTGTCATTGGAAAATAAAACTATTTCATGAGTTTATTTGTATGAATTCGTACACTCTAACCCAAAAAGTTGACTTTCCTACAAAAGTGGTTACCTAAAACCACTCAAAGTTTTTACAGAAGGTGAAACCAAACATCCCTATCATTGAATTAACACAGAATTACATAGAACATATGTATGTTAATTCAACTAGGGCTGTTAACCTTGTTTAAAAACGTAAAGTCTGCATGAACTAAAAGTTGCTGAGACTTTTATCTCACTATGTTGATGTACTTTCAACTGAAACTGCTGAATGGGGGCTGGCCTTTCCCTTCATTCCCTTGTTGCAAACTAATGCTCCATTTACACTGATGCATTTCAGTTTTAAAACAGCATTTTAGAACGAAAACCACGTCCACATTGGCGTTTCATCTAGCATTTCTGAAAACCTCTCCGTCCACACTACACTGCTGAAAACATACATCAAGTGACCATACTCTGGCATTTCCCTATCTAAGGCCGTACTCCCACTATGTACAGTTGCCTTGAACCGGGCCAAAGCACAATTACGTCATCGATGATGCGCTCCTCAGTAAGCGCTCTCGCTCAGCACAGTGGAGATTTCTTTAGTTATATCATTTAAGTCGTTTGATATGCGGTGAGACGCAGTCTAATATTTCGCCAAACAGATCAGCCACTTTTGACGCTCATAAACAATCATAAAGTCCTCGTGCTGCAGGAATTAGGAAGTTTGCTGAAGGCGCAGCTGATGTGTAGTGAGGGATTTGCATCTTTAATAATCTATGACAGTTTGTGTTCATTGAACAGTACGAATGATTATTAATCCATATCAAACAGTCCCTTAAAAGTCACGTCTCACTTTCAGTTTCAGACTCAGGCACGCTTGCACTCACACTGTAAGCATACCGCGCCTAAGCCCAAGTAAAGTGCACACAGCATGCCATATCATCTGATAACTGTATGAAATAATTCCTAAAGGCAATTGACTGTGTAAAGCCCACCTCAGGCCCACCTCTTCCAACCGGGCCAGGGCCGCCCAAGTGTATCGTGCCTGAGCCCAATTCAGAGCGCTCACACTTCTCAAACGATCTGGAAAACGGGCCTGGGCACGGTTCGGATAGCATAGTGTAAGCCCTAACTTGCAAAGTGTGAACTTACAGAGAACTTACATGCATGTCCAAACTTTGTGTACATGGTATTGCCCCAATCAGGTAGCGAATGTCAACAGCCATACCGCCATTTTCAGATGTCTTTCTTTTCCTCCATCCACACAGAGCACAGAGTTTTGAAATGAATACAGCCTCTTCAGTGTTTTAAAAACTCTCCTTTTTCGGGGGTCGAAAACTCTGGGGTACACTCTTAGAAATCAAAGGTATGAGAGCGGTCACTGGGGTGGTACCTTTTCAAAAGGTACACATTTGTACTTGAAGGGTGCATATTGGTACCTCAAAAGTGTATTTATTAGTACCTATAAATTAAGATAAACACTTTTGTACTTTTTAGGTACAAACATGTACCCTTGAGGTATTAATATGGACCTTTTAGTTACAAATTTGTACCTTTTGAAAAAGTACCACCCCAGTGACAGCTCGCGTACCTTTATTTCTGAGAGAGTAGTGTGGACGAAGGCATAACTGTAGCAAAAGTTATGCGTTTTAAAACTAAAATGTATTAGTGTAAATGTGGCCTAGAGTTAAAAAAAATTGGCTGAAGCCGTCAAACTAGGACCACCACTTCAAACGTGGAAGCAAATGGTCAGACTTTGATTGAAGATTACCAAAACAATTTTATTTTTCCAAAAATAATGTAAATTTTGATTTCACACTAGTGTTGTCACGATACTGGAATTCGGTACCAATCGATACAGAATTTTGCTCACCAGAAATGACTGTGATTGGCCGTGAAGGTAATCAGTTCACCGAATTCACCACTGTTTACTGAGTGTAAACACAGATACAGGGACACTAGAGCGTTTCATCGCTCCTATGTCAGTTTATAGACAAACCAGCTGATAAACATGACCTTGAAACGCTGTGTCTCTGTATCTGTGTTTACACCAAGCGGCAACTGAAATTCCGCTAGGCCTGGTTCCATAATAAGCACGTTTCTATTGACCCCAATGTTAAAATGGCCAACTTTACAGCAGAAAAAAAGTGTTTACAGCCTGGTACAAAAAAACAATTTTGGTGTATACAGCTAATATTACCCCACATGACAACTGTGAGGGAGGTGAATTTTTTATAACTCATCCATTTTGTTTATATTAAGTTATATTAAGTCTGAATAGTTAAGGGCGTGACCACTTGAGTGACAGCTAGGTCTCTATCACGTCATTGCATCACGGCTGATTAGACGCTGCGTATATTGTATTTTGTTTTGTTTTATGTGGCTTTACACAGTCAATTGCCTTTAGGAATTATTTCATACAGTTATCAGATGATATGGCATGCTGTGTGCACTTAATTGTGCTCACAAATCATTCAAGCGGCCTCCATTTCCCAGGTGAGTGAAATTATTATATACTTATACCATATCTATAAATATATACGTTTTATTTAAGATCATTTAACATTCATAATTTTATTTCGAGCTTGAATGCACTCCAGAATCTGACAGATCGATTAGCTGTAAATACAGTCATCTGTAACGTTGTCATACAGTGTTATGTCTGAATTTCATTAATAGCCTTGCATTTCCTAACACAGACTATATTTGAAGTGTTTGTAAGTGGTTAACGTTTTCCTCCTGTAGAAAAACGTCATAAGAACAATGCTTAGTGGCATTTTGTGTTTTTAAAAGACTAAACACTTTATTGAAATAGTGTACAACCAAGCACATGCGGTCAGAACACAAACGAGACGCAGGTAATGAAGTATTAAGCATTTCTCCCAAAGAAAAGCCTGTGTAAGCAAAATGCTAGCAGACATCTGTAGCCCCACCTCTTTGTCCTTTTTTTTGGTTACCCCCAGTTGGTGCGATGACGTATGAACAAAAAGGTGACAATTGGCCACGCCCACTTGTAGCTTCATTACCACTCTTCAGAAACCTATGGGTAACCTCACGGATACTACGTCCATATTTTAACAGTCTATGGTTTACGCTCTGTAAACAGAGGTGAGTTTGGTGAGCTGATGACCTTCATGGCCAATCACAGTCATGTCTGTTGAGCATGTGAACACAATGACAAATCAGCGCTGTTTAGAAAGCGTGCTCAACAGCGCTCAAATGTTGGCAGGAAATTTCTGCATCGATTGGTGTCGAATCCCAGTACTATTTCACACAGCTGCAATTTTCTAGTAAAGTCAACTATTTGGGTCAATAGTGTATGAGAACCGATCAAAAACATACAAGTTTAAAAAAACAAAAGTACACTTTAAGGTCCACCCATAAAGTAGGCAAAACACACATGGAAAACTTAAATGTGATCATAAAATAAGCCACCAATTCACAAAAGAATTTATTAAAATCAACGAAATCTCACGGCAATTCGTAACTTTTTGATTAAGTGGCTATTTCGTATAAATTCATACGATCTAATTCGTACAAATTAGTAAGATTTGCTCATCACCCAATGACGGTTGGGGTTATGTGCCATGCCTCTTTTTTAAAATCGTACATTTTCGTACGACTGAACTCGTACGAAAACGTACAAATTAGCCACTAAACTGACAAAACGTAAAATACTTACGTTTCCTCGTGAGATCAGGCTGAATAAAATAGTTACAAGCATTATACTACAATATTAGAGTTTGAATCTCCAGAAAGATTTGAAATATTATTCATGCCTTTAGTATAAACAGTTCAGAATGATTTACATACAAATGTATAATTGCTTAAATTCCTAACCCTAAGAAAAAGAATATCAAACACAAAATTAAATCCAGAGATTGGCTGTACAATAGTCTCTGTCTGTCATTCAGTGTGGGACCCAAGCTCCAGCGATTGTGTTTTGGAAAAATATTGTGTATGTGCACAAAAGCCTGTAATCATTTCGAGTCTGCAGACACTCAGACAGAGCTAGAAGATATAAGGAAGTCCTTGTCCTCAGGATGATTGATAGGCAGACATGTTTGAAGTTCAGTAGCAGTCATTTCTCACAAGCCTCAGCCAGATGGTGCGCAGAGAGGATGCAGTCTCCTCACATAAACTTTTCAGCCACTGAGCGTGTAATGAATAATGTTGCCATGAATGTGAGATTCACAGTGGTCACTTTTCAATATATATTAACGGCTTCTGGGATGTATCAAAGGGAAAGGCTTAATAACAAATCAATACACATATCATTTTGAGATTTGACACGGATATCCAAAGAAGCTCGTCTTTCATGTTGTTTCATTTCTCTATGGAATATATGTGATTTTGATTGGTCAGCGGCTGATTTGTGTGGTCAAAGGTTGAATATTTATGGATAATAATGGGTAAATAACAACAACGGAGGTTAAGCCATTTATGAACATAAAGGATTAAGTGCTTTATGTTAACCTGTGCAGGCCTTGCATTGTGTAGATATCAAAAGTCAAGCAAACTGTAGAATGAATATTATCATTATTGCAGTGAGTATTGTACAGTTGCAATCAGAATTATTAACCCCCCTGAATTATTAGCCTTAAAATTGACCTTAAATTGGTTTTTAAAAATTTAAAACTGCTTTTATTCTAGCCGAAATAAAACAAATAAGACTTTCTCCAGAAGAAAAAATATTATCAGACATACTGTGAAAATTTCCTTGCTCTGTTAAACATCATTTGGGAAATATTTAAAAAAAGAATAAAAAAAAATCAAAAGGGGGCCAATAATTCTGATTGCAACTGTAGCTGTTTATGAATGTAAAAGGTGTACAGGGTTTTTAAAATCAAAGTGCACAACAAATCAAATATAGTATATCTATATACTAGCTACTCTGTAATAACAATTAGCTGACTTTAATTCAAAAATGTTTAGTAAACTTGTTGTTTTTTTCAAAAGTGATTAGTTACCTTTGCTTTAATTGATTAAACCAGTTGCCTTAAAATGTGCATAATTATTAAAAAATTCAGTTAAATCAACTTAACAATTAAAACAACTTTACACACCTTTACTTTAAAAAAGTAAATTCAACTTGTCACTTTTAAGGCAACATGCTTACTCATTTTTCTTTAAAGTGAAGTAATTAATGTGGATCCATAATAAATTTAAGTCACATTTATTTTAAAGTACAATTTTCACTATTAAAAAACCATTAACTAAGACTTTAAGCTTTATAAACTACAGTACTAATGTGCTGCTTCTAGTAAGGTACTTCGGTTAAGTAGAGTAGGATTAGGCATAAAATAAGATCATACTTGTACTAATAAACAGCAAGTATGTTATTAATAGGCAGGTAACAAGCCAGTTAATAGTGGGAATTGGTACTTTAACTATAGTGTCTGTGAACGAGCATCTTTTGTTTTGTGATGTCAGTGGTGACTATTGTGATTGTGTCTCATTGGCCATTGTTTATGAGCTCAAGAAAAATGTGTGTGATTGTTTATTCGTCACCTTAGAGTTAAAAGGATCTATCTGACATTTTTGTCAAAATGGAGTAATTCACAATGACAACTTATTTACATTATGTGAGGTCAGAAAAGACCAGAAAGAAACACTAAATTAGAGTCAACTAAATAATGCCGTGCTGCTACACAAAATTGAGAAGAAACCTGAAACTGAAAAGATGTAATGTTATGATTCAGAAGTGTTTTTTGACATTGAGATGAAGCGTTCAATTTTGCATTGTTGAAAATGGTTATTAAAAAAGGAATGTATTAAATGTGAAATATTTTTATTTGTGTTTAGTCGGTGAAGCATTTTTCAGTGTTTATTAGCTTTGTTAAACAACTCATTTGCTCATTGTCTGTTTTTTTTTAAGTCTTTAAATTTTATATTTAGCCTTGAAGCTTATATGTCCCTTAAAATTAATTCATGAGGCATATAATTCAATAAGTACAATTTATATAAAGCATATATTCAATAAATATTACTATATTTATTACATAAAATTAACATCTGCACTGGACAAAATATTTAGCACAGCCTTGTACTGTATGCTTAATTTGAACAAGAAAAAATATTCATCCTAAAACATAAATAAATGATATAGAAAGCAAAAAATACATATTTAAAAACATCAACATTTTGTTACAACACCAATTTTATTCTTTTTAAATTAAATTAATAAAGAGACTGACTGTATTTCTTGTAAAGTAATGTTTCAATGAATGATCTCCCAGATAGAACCTTACAATTCTAAGTGGGAAATGATTTTTAAGATTGGAAGGCTTTATCTGCATTTGCCCTGTTTATTTTTAACCCAATTTGCACATTTAGGAGAACTTTGATACTTTATATTTAGAGGACATTTAGGGTCTCTGTCATGTTAATGTATGAAAGAGAACTGTTACACACATATTATTTGCTATATGGAATGCAAAAAAACTTTGAAGCCTAATATCTCAAATTCATTTAGAACGCAGATAGAACCTTATAATTCCAAGATGACGTATTATTCTCAACATTAAAACATGCACACTTCGAAATATAATGAATGCTTACATTTCACTTGCAAACTTGCACTTGGAGCCAGTTTGGGGTGAATTTCCTAAACTAAGACATGACTTGCTGTTGAACTACTATAAGTTACAAACTAACCAGTTAATCAAGCTTCCTGAACTGTTTCAGCATTCAAACTACATTGATTATGACTGTAGATGGTAACATCACCCAAGGGGTGGAATGATAATGTACGCTAAATAAAAAGTATACAAATAAAATAATGTCAGAATATTACTCTAAATGACAAGTTGGACATCCGAGGATGCTTTATTCCTACATTTGCTTTATTTCACAGGTTGCTTCATGTTACTTCAGGATTTTAAAGTGGTAATAGTCCACACTCATTTTCTTAAAAGATATGGCAGTTTAATTATCATAATAATCAAAGGACATAGAATTGCATTAGTTTATGCATTGAATAAAATATTTAAAAATTGTTCTCCATGTTCACTTGCTTATTTATCTCATGTTCATCTACTTAAAGGAATAGTTCACCCAAAAATGAAAATGTACTCAGTTTTATGAGTTTCTTTCTTCTGTTGAACACTAAAGAAACCCTTCATTTGCATATTTTGACAAACAAATATTATGGAAGTCAATGGTTACAGGTTTTTCAGCTTTCATTAAAATGTTTTCTTTTGTGTTTAACACAATAAAACAGTCAAACAGGTATGAAACAAGTAATGGGTGAGTAAAAGATGAGAGAATTTTTTAGTTTTGGGTGAACCATCCTTTCAAAGTTCAAATCACACAGTCAAGACCTGAGGTTCCAGTCACGCAGGTTTAGATGGAAAATTTGTCAGAACTTTGTGGAATGTTCCGACCACAGCTGACTAACAAAGTGAAAATGCACCTCTGAATGCTTTGAGATTACGAGAAAGGGTGTGGAATTTAAATGAATGTAATGATTTGAGAAGTCTAAATCCGGCCATCAGGAAGATGCTTGTGCTATATTTGTGAATAATAAAATACAATGTAAATTTGAAGTAGCAGAGCATGCTGCTAGCAAAGCCAAGGTCATGTGTTTACACCCAGGCAACACATTAACTGATTAAACATACACTGAAAACAACATTAGCAACATTTTTGAATAAAATCATCCACAAAATGAACAAGTGTATATAATTGACCCAGCAAGTTCCCACACTGCTGCGTTAGTTTCACTTCTCCCGCAAACACAATATCACACTGTGGTTGGTTGTGTCAAACAAGCAATAAAAAATGAATAAATAAAAAAGAACATTTCACATTTTACATCCATTAACAGCTGATTGTATTCATAATGTGAATAATACAATTAGCTATTTAATAAAGTAAATAGTTTGAATAACTGTACATTACCTCTAAACATGGAAGAGTTCTTTATACATTTATACAAGACTTTTTTTTATACATTCATATTTACCAACTTAAAGAAGCTCATAGAATTGTTTTGTTGTTGTGTCATTCAAATGATAATCTCACGCATACACTGTAAAAAAAAGTAATCTCACTTAAAAAAGAGAGTAAACTCATTGCCTTATCACTTTTAAGTAAATAAGTGAAGTTTAGTTATGAACTAATTTCGAGAGGATCTCGTGCTTATGATTGCTTGCGGCTGGTCCAGCATTATCCAATTTATGATTCACCAATCAGACGATTCCTAAGCCACTATAAATACCCTTCTATATAACATATAAATACCCTTCCATATAACCTTCCATATAAGTTCCATATAACAGCTATCTTCGTTTTGAAGAATCCCCCCTTCCACCCCTACTCCTCCTCCTTTCCTAGATGGGTGACACGATGGCCCAGTGGTTAGCACTGTTGCCTCACAGCAAGAACGTCACTGGTTCTACTCTAGTCCAAGCCAGCTGACGTTTCTGTGCAGAGTTTACATGTTCTCCCCATGCTCATGCGGGTTTCCCCTGGGTTATTTGATTAATCCAAATTGGCACCATAAACATGCTCCTAGTAAGTAGTTATCTCTTAAGAGCAATCACTATCTGTTCATTAGCTACTAAAGCACGGAAGTTCTCGAGATCTACCTGAGCTCAAACTCCCATCTCGCCTTGCAAATGGGAGGGAGCCCCAGGCTCAAGGATCTTATGAGCTCAGGGCTCTTTCCCGATAAAGCAAGCCAAACAAGCTTTATAATCAATCAATAAGTGTGAACTCTTGAAACTATGTGCGTAATTATAAAAGTTAAGTCAATGGGTTTAATGACTTTTTTTATTCAATCATTCATTTTCCTTCCTATTTCAGAGGTCGCCACAGCGGAATGAACCGACAAGTTATCCATCACACATCATTTTATGCAGCGGATGCAGCTCCAGACGCAACCCAGTACTGGGAAACGCCCATACACACGCATTCACACACAAACTCATACACTACAGTTAATTTAGTTTACCCAATCCACCTATAGGTTCACATGACGTCATTGATGATACGCAAAATTCAGATGGAGGGCAGGAGTAATTCTTCTACATAGGAATCGCTTTCAGAACATCAAAATGTTTCTGTATCATGCTGTTCAAAATTGTTTAAATTGGCCAAAATAAGAAATGCCGAACAGCTTTTATGAACTTCCAGAGTAAGTGAATGTCCGGTGAATGTTTGTTGATGGTTAGTTCATCAACAGAACAAAAAAAATGCAACCCTTGTGACAAAACTAAAAGGTTATTATTGTGGAGCACTTTTCCCTCTTACAAAAATAATTAAATAATAATGTAGACTATGCGTCTATGCTTTTGTATGCTTTCATCTGTTATTTTGTGATGTCTGGAAGATATCCACATGGAAAAAAAACTATAGTAATTTATAATAAACATGTTTTTGAACCACATAATGTCTACAACTCTTTGTTAATCAATGCTACAGAATACTGTAGCATAGTAAACTGATAAACTGTAATAAATACTGTAACGTTAGTGTAAACTGTTGTGCATTGTGATGGTGTATAATAGTGTAGAAAACTAAAGCCTATTAAATAATTTATTACTGCAGTTGTGCTGTACCACAGAAACAATACAATTACTACAACAATTTAATTCAAGTAATTATCTATAGTATGCTTCCAAACACTATAATAGCTTATACACTATGTACCGCATCGATGACAGGCAAATATAGTTTTGTTCAGTGGAAAACTCGGCCCTCTTTATGATACAAGGGTCATGGCCAACATTAGTGGCAATTTTCTATTCATATCTCTTTTGAAATGTGGTATAAATCGCAAAAATATGGATTTTGTCTCCCATTCAGTTTTTTACTTCCTGCCCTCCATCTGAATTTCGCATGTCGCCAGAATCACGTGATTGAAAACAACCTATAGCGCATGTCTTTGGACTGTGATGGAACGGAAGCACCCAAAGGAAACCCACACGAACAAGAAGAGAACATGCAAACTCCACACAGCAATGCCAACTGGTCTAGCTGGGACTCGAACCAGCGACCTTCTTGCTGTGAGGTGACAATGCTAACCACTGAGCCACCGTGCCACCCTTAATTACTTTTTTTCAAAAGTGTATTACTTAAAGTTTAACTTGTTGCTTTTAAGGCAACAGATTTACTCAATTTTTTTCCTTAAAGTAACTAATCACTATTTACAGTGTATAAAGATAAAGTAACAGCTTCCTAATTTCAGAATTTAAGCTTAAAAACTTAAAGGCAAAGTGAGAATGTCAGCCACAGCTAAAATGTAACAAGAGCTTCATTTGTAAAAGTACGAAAGACTTCCGAAAAAGTCTTTTTTTAAAGCCTCGAGCGATTTACAAAGGGTGCCTAGATATAGCATCGCAAGCTCTGATCTTATTTGCACCTTCCTGGCAGATTGGCTGCTTGTCAGTGTGTTTGTGTCTTTCTTTCTAAGTGTGAACAGTTTGTGAGAACTGAGACTTGTGATAATGACAGATTCGCAACAACATATTTATAAAAATTTCAGTTACGCTCAGCTGCCCCTGATGTTTCCAGGCTGCTGCACTTGGCTTCATCTGAGGGGGGAAAATGCATGCATAGTCATTTATAAATCCACTTCTCTAAAATGAAACACATTTAAGCAGCATATTTACTCGTTCCCCTTTAGGCACACCGTAGTTATGGGTCAGTGCTGAAAATGTTGCAAAATGCATTTTCCTCTTACACACCTGCACTCTGGCTGTGTGAGATCTGGGTTTGTGAGGCAGACGCGATCTCTTGAGATGGTGTGTGTGTTTGGCCTGAAGGCTCTGTGGTCATCTGGTCATCCGGAGGCCAGCGCAACTCTCCGCTCTCCACCTCTCCTCCATCTGTGGGATCCACCACAATAGAGGGCAGACGTTTGGACAGCTTGGGGTGGCGTTCCTGCGTGTCTGGAAATATCTGAAAATAGACATTTTATCGGTGAGATCCTCGTGTAGATGTTGAACTGACAAACCCATAGTTTGTTTACTGTATGCACAGGCCAGTGTTTTAAGGCCATTTTAAACCATTTTGCTTCTACTACATGACTTCTTTAAGAGTAGTGGAAAGAAAACATCCCAAAAAAACTTTATTATAATATTATTTTTTTATCAATTTGTGTCTGTTTAATTACAATATATTGGTTATACATAAGTTTTCATGTATTTTGTGATTCACAGTTTTATTTTTCCATTTAAGAATGTTTTTGAAGTACAATCCTAATTCTGGCTGCACGGTGGCGCAGTGGGTAGCATGTTCGCCTCACAGCAAAAAGGTCGCTGGTTCGAGCCTCGGCTGGGTCAGTTGGAGTTTCCGTGTGGAGTTTCCGCATGTTATCCACGTGTTCGCGTGGGTTTCCTCTGGGTGCTCCGGTTTCCCCCACAATTCCAAAAACATGTGGTATAAGTGAACTGGGAATTGGGTAGGCTAAATTGTCCATAGTGTATGCATGTGAATGAGTGTGTATGGATGTTTCCCAGTGATGGGCTGGAGCTGGAAGGGCATCCGCTGCGTAAAACATATGCTGGATAAGTTGGCGGGTTATTCCGCTGTGGCAACCCCGGATTAATAAAGGGACTAAGCCGAAAAGAAAATAAATGAATGAATTCTAATTCTAAACATTTTAAAGCACAATACAATCAAGAATGTGTGATTTGTTAGTTCTCTCTTATTTGTATTTATAGGGCTCATTTCTTCCTGTTTACTTGATTCAAAATAAGTGTTTGGTGTCTCCAGAATAAGGCTGTGCGATTTGGGGATAATATCTAATTGCGATTTTTTTTTTTTGGACAGATATTGATTTAATTTTGTAGTCAAGCTTTAGCTCAATAATCTGCAACAATTCTATGACAGCTCTTAAAAATGACCTGTTTTTGTTCGATGTCTGTGAATTTGAAACTAAAATATTCCCATACTGTATTACAAATGCTGTTTTTCTTTGATATTAATTTGTCTATTAATGCTTCTGAAGCAGCAGACGCCATGATCCCACTTGTCAGGGCTTTCCTGTTTGTTTTCTTTTTTTATTATTATTGTAGGCCTAGTTCGTTGTGCAATTCAGGCAGAATGAAAGTGTGCTCACTCAATTGGCTAGTAAGGCTGTCACACACAGCCGGTGTTCTGTCCTACCTTGTCAGATTGTCCTACCTCACATTCAAAAAGTAGGTAGCACATTTTGATGACATGATTTAACATGCTACCCATCAGATTTTGTTACCAGTGTAATTTTTTTATATAAATTAGTGTGATATGAAACTGTAATATCTCCCTAACCTACCTAATCCCTAACCCAAACCTCATTCAAAAAGTGTTGTTAGCATAATCTGATGTATAGGATAAAATGTCAGGACACCAGCAGTCACGCATTTGCTCTGGGCGGGGGAATTTAAATAATACATATATATATTTCATATTGCAGCCTCTTGCGATTAACTAATTGCAATTTGGTTTCAATTAATCGCACAGCGCTACTCCAGAATGTGTCCTTGAAGTTTCAGCTCAAAACTCCCATCAGGTGATTTATTATTCCCTATTGAAAATGTCAATGTTTGGTTTGGAAGAATTTTTAGTATCAGTATCTGAATGCAAACTTGCACATGCAAGCTTAGACATGCAGTCTTAGACACATGCACTTAATAGCTCTAGTGATGTCACTGTGAGAGGTAGGGTAAGGGGCAGGATTGGGTGTACGCATTTAAGCATTGCATGCAGTCTTAGCTTGCATCTGCAACCGGTCTGCAGCCAGACTCTTCTTAAAATTTGCACTGTTTTGTGCCTAAAGGCCCTATCATAAACCCAGTGCAATAAGGCGTAAGACGTGTTTGCCGTGATTTGTTGCTATTTTCAGACCAGCGCAACCCTAATTTTTACATTTTGAGCCACATTGTTTAAATAGCAAATCCATTTGCGCAACTTTGTGGACTCTGGGGGTGCTGGTCTAAAAAGGAGGTGTGTTAAGGTGCATTGTTGGTGCGTTGCTATTTTGAAGAACTGAACTAGACTGTGCCATTGACCATCTATGAAAGCTAGGTCCAGTACAGAGTGCGTTAGTTATGCACCTATGCAGGTCCAAAATGCCTACACATTGCTTAATACACAGGATGTACAGCAATTCGCAAATATCTTTACATATGAAAAAAATTAAAGGATTATAATATTATTTTATATAAATATAAAAACCACTGCCTCCATGCCTTCTTCATGTCTCCATGCCTTTTTTTAGTTAAACTAATGACAATTTGCATTTGTATAATGTTAAATAAATAATATCAGTATTATTTATTATATGCATATATTTATATTGGTTTAAAAATAAAAACAAGTTTAGATTTGTCCACCTGTTGGGTTTTTTAGATGTATGCATCTTTATATGGGGCATGGAAATA
The DNA here is from genome assembly GCA_903798205.1 of Danio tinwini. Taxonomy (NCBI): domain Eukaryota; kingdom Metazoa; phylum Chordata; class Actinopteri; order Cypriniformes; family Danionidae; genus Danio; species Danio tinwini. The sequence goes on along the minus strand of CAIGQZ010032254.1, from coordinate 2,869 downwards.
GAATGTGGATATAACTTGACCACACTTCGTTATTATTCACATTATTATTCATTCTTCATTATTATTGTTCGTTTATTCGTTTGTTGGAAATAAGAAATGATTTTAGAAATAGTTTTGAAACAAATCTTTGCGCTTAACAAACAATATTAAATATGTAGGCTAATGGATGTCTTCTGTGGAGTGCGTACAACACTGTTTCCTTATCCACAAAAGTAAAGGAGTAAAGAATAAAAGAAAGCCAAAGTAAAGAGGCTGAATGGACCTCACTTCTTTAACCTCACTTTGCAGATGGTCTGTTTAACTGTTTTCTCACTAGTGAAGTGTTCAGTTTTTCCACTTACAAAGTCCACCATGTAAATAGCAAATGCGCCATGGTGCGACGCAACTGACTCTTAAAGAAAATGGGAGATAAGACAAAGATTGTCTTAATGCACGTTATTCTCAGAACACACCCATAAGCACAACCCTGTTAGACCATGAGCCAGGGCACAGAGCATATTTTTCTGTCCTTAAAATAACAAAAGTGGATTCGGACATGCCCTTAATGCTTTTCCGCCATGTGCTTTACACTGCGCCTAGACCATTAAAATAGTGCCCTATGTCTTTAAATGCAATTGAGCTATTTCACCCCACACACATTTAAAGTAGGTACTCCCCATTTACTGGGTATATTGCTTTAGAAATGGATAACCAGGGTATGATTTAAAAAAACACAGCACACTGATGGACAGCAATTCTGATACAATGAACCAGAGACCCACAGTCATGAATACCAAAATTAAGACTGAAGTTTCTGAATGGTAATTTGATGTGGTTGTTGCACACTTTGTGCAAAGATGAATGAGCCACACACACGTTACAAAGTTTACTGTGCACACGCACACGTTTAACATGTTGCCTTGTTTTTACACATCTACTCAAAGCAAATGTGACAGGATGCTCACCATACACTGTAGAAAATCCAACTAACAAATTGGCAACTCAGTTTAAAATTGTAAGTTAGGTGGACATATTTTTAAGATCAGTGTTAAGTTTACTCAAAAAAATTATTTAACTGTATGTATTGAACTGTTTGTTCAATTAAAGTCAAATTTTTAGATCTAAAAACTTAAAATTTCGATTTCTCCTTTAGAGTGTTTACAAGTAAATACTGTATATGCTGCTGTAGGGAGATCCATTATATTTAGTGCACAAAATTGATTTAATTTCCACAAACTGGGACTCGTTTTGTGTAATTAGCTACGTTTCCATTTACAGTACCTATTTTTATGTGCATTTTGAATATACACATAAAAAAAAAAAGTTGATGGAAACGCCAAGATGCATGTGAGTTTGTTATCATCACATGATCACAGAGATCATGTGGTGATGAAAATGTTTGTAAATGGATAAACCAGCAGGCTGAGCACATTGCAAAACATCTGATATGTTGCTCTGGTCATTCTAAAACGCCTAAACCATTTCAGTATTGGTGTTATCATATTAATAATTACCTCCAGAACTGTCAAGAGCATCTGTGCTCCGCGTCTCACACCTACAAACGCCACTACATGCTTTATTGCGTGTCGGCATAGTATTCTAAGGTGAAAGTCATTTATTAAATAAGAGAAAAGGTTCACGCAGCTTCTCCTGCTGCTGCAAATTCCATGTTTACTGTTTATATTGGGTGCCAGTTAATCAGGAAGTGCTGACTTTGTTCTCTTTCACTCGTTGGATGGAAACACTGCTTTATTCACACGTCTTTTATGCAATATTTCAGTTTTGCGCAAAAGGTTATTTCGCATTATTGGATGGAAACATAGCTATTGAAGCATCCTTGTTTAAAGTTGTACAGACACTATGCTGCTGTGGTGATTCAAGCAAATAGGAATTACACAGCACGATGGCTCAGTGGTTAGCACTGTCACCTCACATCAAGAAGGTCACTGGTTCAAGTCCTGGCTAGGTAAGTTGGCATTTCTGTGTGGAGTTTGCATGTTCTCCCCTTGTTGGCGTGGGTTTCCTCCGGGTGCTCTTGTTTCCCCCACAGTCCAAAGACATGTGGTACAGGTGAATTGAACAAACTAAATTGTCTGTAGTATATGTGTGTGAATGAGTGTGTGTGGATGTTTTCCAGTACTGGGTTGCAGCTGAAAGAGGAACCACTGTGTAAAACATATGCTGGATAAGTTGGCGGTTAATTCCACTGTGACGTTCCTTGATGAATAAAGGGACTAAGCCGAAGGAAAACGAATGAATGAATGATTTTGATGGCTGCAACTGACTCCAAAAATGTTGGGCAAAATAAAAGTGAAAAGATACAGCAGTTCAACAGCTTTGAAGCAGTCCACGATAAACAGCCAAGCTGGTGAGACACGAGGAGCATTTCAGTCTTAGCAAGCAAAGCAAGATCATGACTCATCCCTTTTGTGCCAAAAGTCATGTGGGAATTGTCAAACAAATTTAAAATCACATTTCTCAATGCAAAATCACAACCAATTTAGGTCGTTCACACGGAGGCATATATTTGGAGAGCACAGAGACATTCAGTCTATGGTTATTAGATCAAGTTTTATTCAGCACATGCAGGGTTTTGTAGACACAAAGTGCATGATTGGCCTGCAGGCCAGATCTCTTCCCTTTATTGAAAATGGTCCATCATGAAAATGAGGATAAAAAAAAATAATCACTGACTGTTGAGCTGCTGAAGACTTCAGCTGTGTCAGATTGGGTACCAATTAAGCTTGTACAACTTTAACAATAATTATCTTCAATTTCCAAATGGTTAAACATTGAATTTAAAAGGAAGTTGAAGTGACACCACATTAAAAAGGTCAACTTTTCTTGAGTGTGTTGCAGCCCTCAAAATCAAAATGTCTTTATTTACAAA
>CAIGQZ010032251.1:205094-207285 GCA_903798205.1 Danio tinwini | reverse complement strand
GACCATGTCTACATGCCTAAATGCAGTGAGCTGCTGCCATGTGATTGACTGATTAGACATTTGTGTTAACGAGCACTTGGGACAGGTGTACCTAATAAAGTGGCCGCTGAGTGTATGTTAATATTATATTGAAACACCTGTTCATATTCTCCAAAACAACTAACCAGAGTTGTGGAATCAGAAACACATTAATCTGTGAACATTTTTTCTGTTTTAAATGATGGAAATGAACATGCGTTGTGGATGTGACAGGTTTACAGTCTACTCTGTAGAAATTCTGTGAATTAAACTACACAACCCAAACGAAACAATGCCAATCAAAAGGATAGGAGTCGGCTATCTACATAACAAAAATCATTGATTTTATTTTGAGGAAAAGGCTTGGTTATGGATGTGACAGATGTGAAATTGGCACTTGTGTGACTTTGGTAAATCAAATTTAATTGTTTGAAAACACTGACAGAGACATTTTGAGTATTTTACAGTGCTGTAAAACACACACTGAACACCTAGAAAAGATTCCGTTTATTTTGATAAATAACTTAATTAGTTTCACGGCAAGATCGACAGAGACTTAAAATAACAACACTAAAATATGACTAACGTGTGAGAATAAAAATAAACACACTTTAGGCTTGCTGTAATGCGACAGGAGTGTGTGAAGTGAGCTAATTTTGTTGATGTGTTGTTATTCGTCCGGCTGTTTGTTTACCTGTCGATTCCTCTCAGGAGTTTCCCCACATTCGCTCTCATCTGCTCGAACGTTGTTGCCATGATTCCCGATCCGCCGGTTTATTTGATATTTTTTATTGTATTTATGGTTATTTTTGTTGTTTATTTTCGGGAGAGTCGGTTTCTCTCGAGCGGAGCGGCGGCGCGTGGAGCTGCAGAGACCGTATCGTCATCACGCGCGCGCCGGTAGCGGGAATCAGGAGCGCGCTTACGTACAGCGCCGCCGCTTGTGTGGGCGGAGTCATTACAAATAAACGTGTCCATAACTTGTCTAGAACTTATTTAGTAACGATGCTTGAACAAAAAACATTAAAAACTGCGAATGTCACACAGAAAGACTGCGAAAACAATCCATTTACGTCGATTTATCGTTACGTAAATATTAATAATAATAATAATGACTATGGAAGGTCGTCAGCGCCACTAAATAAACAAACTAAAAAAGCTATTGCGACATTATTCATCAGAATTGAGCGATACAAACTCAAAATTCTGACTTTTTGCTAACAATTGTGGGATTTAAACTTATAATTGCGAGTTATTAATTCAGAATTGTGAGATATAAACTCACATTTATGAGAATCTTGGGTCGCAATTGAGAGGAAAAGTCAAAATACTGAGATAAAAAGTCTGAATTGATTTATTAAGTCATTATTCTGAGGAATAGGCGCAATTCCATAATATGGAGTCAGAATTTTGATAAAGTTGCAATTGAGTGATATAGTCAGATTTCTGCAATTAAATGTCAAAATTCTGAGATAAAGTCATAACTAAGAGTTATTAAGTCATAATTCTGGGAAATAGTCATAATTCTAAGTCAGAATTAAGAGTTATTTAGTCAGAATTTAGGAAAATAATCATGAGAAATAAAGTTGAAATTGTGTGATAGTCATATTTCTGAGATTAAAAGTCAAAATTAAACATTATTGTCATAATTCTGAGAAATAAGAGTTGCAGTTGCATAATATAAAGTCAGATTTCTGAGATTAAGTCAAAATTCAGATAAAAAAAGTCAGAATTAAGTCATAATTCTAAGAAATAGTCATAATTCTGAAAAATAAAGATTTAATTGTGTGATATTGAGTCAGAATTCTGAGATTAAAAGTTAAACTTGAGTTATTACGTCATAATTCTAAGAAACAGCCATGATTTAGAAAAATAAAGTTGCAATTGGGGGATATAAAGTCAGAATTTTGAGAAAGAAAATTGCAATTGCGTGATATAAAGTTAGATTTCTAAATGCATGATATAAAGTCAAAGTCAAAAGTCTGAGATAAAAAAAGGTCAGAATTGAGCGTTAGGTCATAATTCTGATAAATATTTAAGCATTTTGCATCATTTAGTTCATTGTAAATAATACATTTGTTGTTTATTATTCTGGTTAGAGGAAAATAATGGATTTTTTTAAACGAGTCACATTAGTGATATTCTGCTCCTTAGCCATAATAATTCACTTAAC
>CAIGQZ010032251.1:187594-200094 GCA_903798205.1 Danio tinwini | reverse complement strand
ATTTAAACAAACATAAAATTTGTAGTACATGGACAATGCATAATATTTTTCTTGTCTATATATATATTTATTTATAACGCTTTGAAATTAATAAACATTTCGGTTTCTAAGCGCTTCAAGCAACAGCGAGTTCATCTTGTCAATCAACTCTCTAAGCCCATCCTCCTATGTTAATATTCATAGGCCGACCAATCAGTTCGCAAGAAATCGGCCAGTCGGTCAGCGCAAGCTCCGCCCCTCTGCTGTGAACATCATGGCGCCTGTTTGATGCGTACCGAAAACTGAGGCAGAAAGATACGATCTAATGACTAATCTTCGACAATTTCACCGCGAAACACCGGCCTGTTTCCGGTAGCCGCACCCGAACACCGAAGGGGAGACCGAGGGGAAGCGTTTTGACCTGTTTACACCAGGACACGAGGCTTTTGTGTGTGTTTTTAGGCTTTTTGAATGTCCGTGTGTTTTATGTTTGGATCTCGAGCAGCGCGCGCTTCTGTTCCTCTCACAGAAACAGAAAACACGCAAAATCAAGAAGAGAACCGCAGATTCCCGCACTTTCTAACTCAAGGAGCCGCAAAATCTCACACTTTTCCTCATTCACACTCTTATATTGATCTTACCTGCGCTGAAGGTGTTTTTCTGAGTGTTTTTACTTGAGCTTCAGTGTTATTTACCGTCTCTCGCGCACAATGGCAGCGGAAATGCGCCAATCAGCGACTCCCACAATGCAACGCGGTCCTCACCAAAACACGACACATTCATACTTAACAGTTCATAATATTTAGATCTCAGTCATATTATCAGACAGTAAACACACCATCACCGCCTGACAGCAGACACACGATAAGCCGGTCATTTATAATTATGGTAATTTACCGTATTCATAATCCATTATGATTTACAAGGGACCCAAAAACCTGTTTGACACCCAACATTAAATGTAATGTTCAGCTCACTATATTCACTCATAAACACAATTTACTGTCATAAAAATGAACACTGGAAAGTGTGTAAATTGTATTTGAAACATTTAGTTTCTGACTTAAAATATATACATTAGATTAGTGGAACTGTGGAATTATCATTTATTTTAAATATAAATATTTGTGTATGTTCATTTAATTAATCCTCATCGTTTTGCTTTGTTTTTAATGTTTTCATTTTAACTATATTTATCTATTTAAATGTTTTTTTTTGAATAATAATCGCTTGTTTACATTAACCATTAAAGCAGTGTTTTATTTTTTACTATTAGAGGTGTAAACCTGTTAAAAAGAGCACTGAATAAGTTGACTATTTTATAATTCCCTATTTGCATAGTAGAAATACATTTAGTGTTTTTGTGCATTTTTTTGCTTTGTTAATTTGCATTTTATATATATTTTTAAATATTAAATAAAATGCTTTACACATTTGCTTTAATGCAGTCAAAGCAATTTTAACCTATTTCTATTATTTTTTGTTTTCGTAACCACATCTGCTAAAACCACATTTTAGATTTATTTCATTTTAAACAATATTTTTCTTTTTTTCTTAACATTATTGAAATTACATTTTCCTTATTAGATGTGTAATCCTGTTTGTTAATTATTGGCTGCATCTGAAACCGCCTACTACTCGATAGGCACTGCGATTGAATTTAAATGTACTACTCGGCCGTTAGAAAAGTACGTTCTATACAGTATGAATGGAATTATGAATGGAATTTGGACATACTACATAGGCCATTTTGTCATGTTCACATGACCTACCTGCGTCAGTTGTGTCGCTTCACTCCCATTCATGAATTCTCTCGCAGGGCATCATGGGATAGCGAAGCGTGCATGGGATGCGCACTACAGAATCTCGCCGAAAGTAGTAAGTTATCCAGGCACTTCTCGCATACTGATTTTCCAATTCTATGAATTCAAACACACTACTCGGCTCGCGTACTGATTTTGGTGTACTGTATAGTATGCAAGTATGCGGTTTCGGACGCAGCCAATGTTTTTGGTGTGAAAACAAACAACTAACATTTTTCATGACTCATCCTGCACTCAGGGGTATGTTTATGCAAATACCGTCCAATCAGCTTGGGCTGAGATTTTTGGGCTGCAACATAAACCTCAGGAGGGTGTTACGGTGGTGCAGTGTGTAGCACGATTGCCTCAAAGCAAGACGGTTGTTGCTTCGAGCCTCAGCTAGTTCAGTTGCCATTTCTGTGTGGAGTTTGCATGTTCTCCCACTGTTGGCATGGGTTTCCTCCGGGTGCTCCGGTTTCCCCCAGTCCAAACACATGCGCTATAGGGGAATTGATCAACTAAACTGGCCGTAGTGTTTGAGTGTGTGTGTGGATGAGTGTGTATGGGTGTTTCCTAGTACTGGGTTGCAGCTGGAAGGGCATCCTCTGTGTAAAACATACGCTGGAAAAGTTGGCGGTTCATTCCGCTGTAGCGACCTCAGATTAATAAAAGGACTAAGCCTAAAAGAAAATGAATGAGTAAGGTGTAATGCTACGTAAAAAAGAGAGCACTAAATAACAGTTCAACACCAATTTATTGTCCAATTCCCTATTCGTGTAGTACAAAGATTTGTTTTTAGACTTACACACATACAAAAACAAAGCAAACATAATCACCTCGTGATAAAAACCATGAAAGGGTGTAGAAAAAACCTGAGCGAGTGTCTACCTAAATAATCTCTCACTAAACAACTCAAGAAGAAATATATCAAATGGTATAAAACAGATACAGTCTGTCGTCTGCTGCTACATCATATGCTCATCAATAACATATAAACAAAACAAACATCAAAATCAGAAGCAGGACACAATCCCAGAATGCATCACTGAAATCGCAAATGCTGATCTGTGCTTCTCAGGAAAAACATAATGAGAATAAATCAAATAAAAAGCACTCAAACGATACATGATGTTTCGCACGCATCCAGTGAGGAGTTTAGCACCTGAAACCAGTCCGTTATATTCAGAATAAAGAGCAGAAGTGATGTTCAGTGCCTGTAGTTTATCATCCTGAGGGCCAAAGCTCCTGCACTGAGAAGAGGAGCACAAAAACAACAACAACACTAATATAGAGAGGAGACACACAGAAAGAGAGTGAGAGACTCAGGCTCGTTCTCCACGGATGCGGCGCGCCAGCTGGATGTCTTTGGGCATGATGGTCACACGCTTGGCATGGATGGCGCACAGGTTAGTGTCTTCAAACAGACCCACCAGATACGCCTCGCTGGCCTCCTAAAACACACACACACACACGTCTCATGACCACAGAAATGACTGGAGTTTCTGAGATACTATCATAGTTCATGGTTGTTGTTATTAGGGCTGCAGGATACTGGGAAAATCTGCAATATGTGATAACGATATTTCCTCGATATAACGATTTTCCTAGAAAAAATGTAATTTTTATTTGCTATAAATCATTTATTTATGTGATGATAGTAAAATATACCGATAAAAGATATTCAGACTAATAAAAACTGTGCAAACATTTAGTCTTTAAAACTCTGTAAATATGAATCAGAGAAAAATAAATCAAATGTGTGTCTGTCAGACCTGCAGGGCCCCGATGGCAGCGCTCTGGAAGCGCAGGTCGGTCTTGAAGTCCTGTGCGATCTCTCGAACCAGACGCTGGAAGGGAAGCTTGCGGATCAGCAGCTCAGTGGACTTCTGATAACGCCGGATCTCACGCAGAGCCACGGTACCGGGCCTACACACACGCACGCGCACACACACACACAGACAGACAGACAGAAGGTTAACACAGCTCTATGTGTTACAGACTATGGCTGCACAACATATAGAAAAATAATCATTATCGCATTAATAATAAATGCAATATCCACATCCTTATGGCAACAATAATATATGCAATATCCATATCCTTTCCACAATAATAATATATGTAATATCCATATAATTATCACAATATTCATACATGCAAATCTATATAGTTATCACAACAATAATATATGCAATATTCATATTATAATATGAATCGCATCGATGGAATTGCTCCTCAGTGTTTGGACTCTCAGTAGTGATTATTAAACCACACTGAACTGAGCTAAACTAAACTGAACTTAAACACTGAAAACTGAACTGACACTGTTTACATTCACTATAAACTTCCATGTGAAGCTGCTTTGACACAATCTACATTGTATAAGCGCTATACAAATAAAGATGAATTGAATTAATAATATTTGCAATATTCATTTTGTTTTTGCAATATTAATAAATGCAATATCTTTATTGAGATAATATTATGTGCAATATTCATATTGTTATGGGGATAATGATACATGCAATATCTAAATCTTTATAATAATATGTGCAATATCCATATTGTTTTCGCAATAATAACCTCCCAATATCTATATCATCATCTTGATAAAAATAAATGCAATATCCATATTGTTATGGGAATAATAATATATGCAATATCCATATAGTTACCGCAATATTATTATATTTAATATCTAAACTGTTATCATAATATGCTATATCCATATCATTACCATGATAATATATGCAATGTCCATATCGTTATCATGCTAATCGTACATGCAATAGTCAGCAGCTGAGCTTCACCTGTAGCGATGGGGCTTCTTGACTCCTCCAGTAGAGGGCGCACTCTTACGGGCCGCTTTAGTCGCCAGCTGCTTACGAGGAGCTTTTCCTCCAGTGGATTTACGGGCGGTTTGCTTAGTACGGGCCATGCTGACACACACTCACCTGAAAATCAACACACACTTATATATATATATATATATATATGAAATGATGCATGTAACACAATAACTGTAATAACAATACTCTGACAGCACACACACACAACCAGCCATCAGACCGTAATTCATTATTATGGTAATTTACTATATTCATAATTAATGATGATAACATGGAACTCTAAATCAGTAAAAAAATAATAAAAAATGTTTTAGATGCCAATTATCTTTTAGACTCCTAAATATCACCATTAGCATGACAGTGACACTTAATTTTAAACAAAAATCGCAAAAACAATATTATAGCGAAAGGTAAGCTAAGTTAAATGTGTAAATTACTATATGAAAAATACTTAATTCCATGTATATATATATATATATGTGTGTGTGTGTGTGTCTGTCTGTGTGTATTCATTTACGTATTTCATTTAACACATTTGCTTTCACCAGAATATTTAATTTGAACTATAATTATCTATTAGAATGTTTTGTTATTTTTGATTTAATATGAAATATGATTTAAGGTTAATTTTTAAATACAAACAGTTAAAATAACAAAACATTCTATTATTATTATTAATTAAAATTTTATTTTTTATTTAAAGCAGTTCTTGTTTATAGCTACTATTTGTTGACCAAAAGTTCACTTTAAGATGCTCTACAACACATTTATTAAGACCAGACAATAGTTCTGAAGTGTAGATTGTAAATTCAAGAGTAAACACGTGATGTAACAAGATAAAAAATAAAAACAAACCAGTCACTAGAGAATTTACTGGTTCAAAAGACAATTTTAGTAGATATTTGTGCATTACTACAGCAAGAATTAAAGCAAATAATGCTATACGTGGAAAAAATAGGTCACAAAATCATCTTAGGCACTAAATATTAAATAAACTGTCCTTGGAGGAACTGTAAAGCGCTTATAAATGTTCAAATATTGTATTGTGAAAGCGTTTGAGTGTGTGTTTTAACAGAAAAGTAGTGTACTGTGCTGTTTTCAGTCTTGTTTACACAAGTTTTACTCTCATTGTCAGACAAGTTTCTCGGGGCTTCCCATGGATTTTAGTGACATCGATCAATCAGCATGTTCCCCGCCTATAAACAAGCTTTATTCGACCAATCAGGCGTGGCTTCATCTACTGCGCACCAATCAGCGCTCAGAGTGCCGATCTAGCCCCGCCCCTCCGGACAGATGACATAATGGCTGCTTGAAATTTGAGAGAAGAGGCAAAATAGCAGTTAAACGCGCTTCGCCCAAACTATGCGCTTTAAAGCGAGTTACCATCAGCACAAACCAGCTTTACCGTCATAAATCAGTAGCACACACTTACAGCTGTTCACTGAGTAAATGACAGCGGGGAGAAGTGTAAGATTGAGTTTAATTCATCGAATGAACGCGAAAAAGACGCAGTGCGCGCTCGACGAAGATCCTCATTCCAGACCGAGGCGCTTTTTCGCGGGTTTACATCACAATAATGATGCTGTTTTTAACTGACTGCCGAGAGGTCGACTCCCGACACTGTCCCCGGGGCTATGTGAAGTGTTTAGCTAAAGGAAACTCACCTGTTGGCTGATAGAGAAGCGTGTTTTATTCCGCTGCGGCGTTTTCTGCTGCTGGAAGAGAGTTTGAGGCGAAATGGCTGATATTTCCCATCATACACCGCGCCTCTGCTCCTCAACGGTTGTTGCTAGAAGGGATACAGCTGCGGCCGGAAGTTAGCGATTATTATTGACATAATGATCTATTAAATGTATTTTATTAACGTCTACACAGCCCTCACAGTAAAGCAGTAATTATACCGAGTAGTATTCATATTTAATAAACTGCCCAATAAATTGTATTTTAGTAACATCCAAACCCTCACAGTAATGTCAAACACAGTTACAGATACACAGATACCGCTAATTATATTATTTAATCACTCATCAAATTGTATTTTTTTATTAACATCTACCGCAACCCTAACAGCAATGTAAAAACAATAGGCTCATTATTACTTATGTAAATAATTATTATGTTATTTGTAATTAACATCTACACCCACCACAACCCGCACATTAATGTTCAAACAGTAATAATACGGATTATTAACCATATTAATAATTAAATTACCCATTAAATTGCATTTTATAAGAGCGTATGGTGCTTATGTTGATGTGCGTATCCACAGCTGTATCCCTTCTACACACACACACACACACACACACACACACACACACACACTTTTGTGTTTCTCAGGACCAGTCTGGGTGTAATAAGTTACAAAGGAACTAACTGTAATTAAACATCTTTCTAGTGAAAAGGTAAAGAATGGATTACTTTTTAAAAGTAATCTAATTACAGTAACTTATCATCAGAGCCAAACAGAGTCTGACCCATATTTTTAGCTATTCCTGAGCAGAAATTTGTAGAAAAAAAATTAGTGGATTGAATGATTTTGCATCCCAGGAGTATATAACTAAAAACTTAAAACATTAAATACAAATAATAACCTTGTAACTTTAAGGTTTACAGTGCAAATCCAGTTAGATCTACTTGTTGGTAAACAAATAATATAGTATATGTACTAAAAGAGAGAATATTTTGCTATATTGGTAATAAATCATATAAACATTTGCATGTAAGTTAATGAAATTGCTAAATACCTAATAAAAATATCTGCACACATATTTGGATGAGTAAATAAATACTCTCAATAATGGGCTAAAGAAATCTGTGGATTTCTATGTGGGTCTACTTATCATGTACTTGCTTAAATACTGTAAACAAATCCAAAAGGTCTAGATAAATCAAAGTAAATGTTCACACAAAAAGCACTATTTACTCTTCCTCAAGTGGCTCCAAACTTCCTTTTTCTGCCGAACACCAAAGAAGAGCTTAAAACCTGTATTCATTGACACATTGAAGGAAATTATGTGGAAGTCAATGGTTACAGGTTTCCAACATTCCTCAAAATATCTTCTTTTGTGTTCACTCAATAATGTTTGAAGCACAACAGAATTTTTATGTTTGGGTGAACTATTTTATTGAACATCTCTCTTATAATGCTCAGTGTGTTCTAATAATATGCAGTCTATAAAACAGCATAGGTTTTACACAGCGGATGCCCTTCCAGCTGCAACCCAGTACTGGGAAACACACACACACACTCATACACTACGGCCAGTTTAGTTGATCAGTTTCCCTATAGCGCATGAGTTTGGACTGTGGGGGAAACCGGAGCACCCGGAGGAAACCCACACCAACACGGAGAGACCATGCAAACTCCACACAGAAACACCAATTGACCCAGCGGCTGTGAGGCCACAGTGCGACATCACTGAGCCACAGTGCCACTACTTTTTTTCTTTTTATTTGGTCTAATTTAAGCTTTAAGGACAGGGGAAATATACTTTTACATTTTTTTCTGACAGTCTAAAGTGTTTAAACCAGTAAACCCATGACCATTTCAGGATAACAACAGCAGATCATAGTTTTCCTCAGTATATTAAGTATGGATTTATTAAAATTGTTAATGTTCTACAGCACTATCCTGTGAAATCATCTGAGAGTTCAATATATATAGGGCAGCAGTTTATATGGAACTCTGCGACAGTATTCCCGCCAGGCGTCTCCGTGCTTCTTCAGACAGGATTCTTCAATCTCATTGGCTCGTTGCCTCAGTAAATGAAAGCACTGCAGCGCTGGCAAATACGGCAAAATGCTGGTGAAGCCTGGATGACAAAAACAAACCAGGAAAGTAATTTATTCACTGGCAGAGCCTGGTAGTAGCAAATCTAGATTACGTGATCAGATTACAAAAATAAAACACTTGTAATTAGAGTAAACTACTTTTTAAAATACTCGTAATCAGATTACAGTTGCTTTATGGATTACATGATCACATATTTACACAATGACAGTAAGTTAATTTTTTATTGTTTCATAGTAAAACAATCGCTCATATGCATTAGTGATTCTTTATGTTTGTGATGCTTCTATAGTTGAAAGATATTTTTTTATTTCTATCAGACAAAATAGCACAAGATTATTCAATATTTGTAACGTCTAATAAGAGTTAGCATGAAAGTAGTCCAAAAGTAATGAGATTACATTACCATAAACGTGTAATAAAAGTAATCTAAAGGTAATCCAAAAGTAAGCAGATTAATGTACCATAAACTGGTAATAAAAGTAATCCAAAAGTAGTCCAATTGTTACCGTAATTTATATCAAAAGTAGTGTAAATGTAATCCAAAAGCAGCCAGATTACATTACCGTAAATGTGTATTTATACCATAATACCAAAATACCATAGATGTAATTCAAAAGTAAATAATTTATGTTACACTAAATGTGTAAGGAAATAATCTAAATGTAATCCAAAAGTACTCTGATTACATTACCCTAAATATATAATAAATGTAATCTAAATGTATTCCAAAAGTAGTCAGAATATGTTAACATAAATGTGTAATAAAAGTAATATAAACGTAATTCAAAACTAGTCCGATTACTTCAGCATAAATTTGTGATAAAAGTAATCTAAATGTAATCCAAAAGTAGCTAATTTAAGTTAACCTAAAGGTGTAATGGAATAAAATAAATGTAATCTAAAAGTAGTCTTATTTTGTTAACATAAATGTGTGTTAAACATAATCTAAATCTAATCCAAAACTAGTCAGATTACGTTAGCATAAATGTGTAATAAAAGTAATTTAAATGTAATCCAAAAATATTTAGATTGTTACCTTAATTGTGTATTAAAAGTAATCTGATCAATCTACCATAAATGGGTAATAAAAGTAATCCAAAAGTAGTCAGATTGTTGCCGTAATGTATATTAAAAGTAGTCTAAATATAATCCTAATGTAGCCAGATTACATTACTAAAAATGTGTAGTAAAAGTAGTCTAAATGTAATCCTAAAGTAGCCAGATTACATTACTAAAAATGTGTAATAATATAATTTCAATGTAATCCAAAAGTTATCTGATTACATTACTCTAAATACATAATAAATGTAATCTAAATGTAATCCAAAAGTAGTCAGATTACTTCAGCATAAACTTGTGATAAAAGTAATCTAAATGTAATCCAAAATTTGTTAACTTAAGTTAACCTAAAGGTGTAATGGAATAAAATAAATGTAATCCAAAAGTAGTCTTATTTTGTTAACATAAATGTGTATTAAACATAATCTAAATGTAATCGAAAAGTAGTCAGATTACGTTAGCATAAATGTGCAATAAAAGTAATCTAAATGAAATCCAAAAGTATTCAGATTGTTACCTTAATTGTGCATTAAAAGTAATCTAAATGTAATCCAATTCCAAAAGTTTTCTGATTAATGTACCATAAATCAGTAATAAAAGTAATCCAAAAGTAGTCTGATTGTTGCCATAATGTACATTAAAAGTAGTCTAAATGTAATCCTGAAGTAGCCAGATTACATTACTAAAAATGTGTAACGATATAATTTAAATGTCATCCAAAAGTACTCTGATTACATTACTCTAAATACAAAATAAATGTGATCTAAATGTAATCCAAAAGTAGTCAGATTACATTAGCATAAATGTGTAATAAATGTAATCCAAATGTAATCCATAAGTATTTAGATTACATTACCATACATGTTTATTAAAATAATATAATTGTAATTCAAAAGTAGTTAACTGAAGTTACCTTAAATGTGTAATGAAATAATCTAAATGTAATCCAAAAGTAGTTAGAATACGTTACCATAAAAGTGTAATAAATGTAATCTAAATGTAATCCAAAGGTAGTCAGATTACAGTACCATAAATGTGTAATCTAACAGATTATATCACAGACTACACGTTTTGTCATGTAATCTGTAATTAGTAAAAAGTAATCAAGATCAATATTCTGACTGTTTTCGGAGCTGCAGGGATTGTTAATAAACACAAGCGTACCGCAGGGCAAACACCAGGCCAACATCATCATCACATCTCCTAGATAGTTAGGGTGTCGAACCCATCCAAACCATCCTGACACTAGGAGACTCTTTCCTGATGGGCTGTGGATTGTGCTCAGACCTTTAGGACAGACAGAGATTACTATTACACACACACACACACACACACATCCCATATAGAAATCTGATACATGGAAATTTATGCAAATGACATATATGACATACAAGATAACATACAAGAAACATATTGAAAAAAAGGCTTTTTTTTTGCCAAATTGCGAAATATATGTTGCATGATTGACATATTTAATATATGTGTTATCCAAATGTGAACTTGTATGTTCTATTAGTAATTTGCATATATTACCATATATCAGATTTCTTTGTGGGACTCGCATTACTGCAGTCAGTTCAGTTCTTGATCTGCATTTGTGTTAATATGGTAGTAAAACATCAGATAAATCAGGATGAGAATATGAAGACGATACACATACCAGCATATGCCGGATCATCTGGATGTTTGCGGAAACCATCTTTCTGCTCGTTGGACAGGTAATAAATCAGGAAGCCAACACCTGTCAGTAAATTATAATCACTACATTATAATCACAGATGTGTAAATGATATTTTAAAGTGTCCTAATATTGTGCTGGAGTCCTCAAAAACAGGGTTAAATGGTTTACATTTAATATGTATTAATTATTTGAAATATGAATCAACATGAATCAGTTTCTAGCTTAAGCCCCTCCCACCTCCATAAGTCAACTCTGCTCTGATTGGCCAAGTCAGTTTGGATTGGATTTTTTAAAAATGCCCACTTAAGAGTGCTGTAGGCAGGCTTTATGCAAATGAGCTACTTTGATCATGTTGAAACAGATTGGAAAATTAAACGACTCAGTGATTCAGAGCAGACTCTTTCTTTATTTCGTTATCATACACTTTTTTATGTCTTTGAAATAGACATTTCAGAGTGCTGTATGTCACATGTGGGTGGGGATTATGCAAATGGGTTACTTTGATCATGTTCATGTGATCAGGCAACATATTAAAAAACATAATGATTCATAAAAGCGATTCAGAGTCGGCTCTTTCTTTTGAGAGACTGTTAACCTGATAAACATACAGTAGTCTCTCGAAAGAAAGAGTCGACTCTAAAGTTTTTCTATTAACAACTGTTTACATTGAAGCACAGCAAAGAAGATATTTTACTAAAACCCACATGAGCTGCTCTTTCAGCACGTTTAGATATTTGTACAGGAAATTACAGAAATAATGTGAAGAGATGCATTTAATTTTAGAATCATTTTACTGCAATTCTGATATGATTCATTTGAATCAATTCTGTTCTGAAGCTCTACAAGCTCCTCCCTTTTCCATAAGCCAAATCTGCTCTGATTGGTCAGCTGGAGAAGTCTGTTCTGATTGGATTTTCTTTTTTTCACATTTACATCTGTTTTATTGTGTTTGATTAATGTAGATTATTCTCACCAAACAGCAGGCAGATGGGCACCGCGGACAGGAAGTGGATGTGATTGGGCCTCTGAAGCAGGAAGTAAACAGGAAGATTGGAGAAGAACGGGATCCAGATGAACTCGCCCAGAATCATGATGAAGCCGATGGGCTCCTCTGTGAACTCTTTAGTGGTCAACACCGATCCCTAATCAATATACCAGCACATCACACACAGCAGAGGGGACAGTGTGCAGTACATCACACAAACACACACACACACACACACACACACACACACACACACACACACACACACACACACACACACACACACACACACACACACACACACACACACACACACACACACACACACACACACACACACACACACACA
>CAIGQZ010032251.1:167370-181087 GCA_903798205.1 Danio tinwini | reverse complement strand
CACACACACACACACACACACACACACACACACACACACACACACACTGAGAGACTAAAGATCTTGCAGAAAACAGAAAACCAGGAGGTAAACTAGTGCATGGTACTTCTGAAGCGTACAGTAAAAATACACTCAACCTTTCAACATGATCCACTGATTGGTCCGTTTGCATTATTTCTTCAGTTAATTACAGCTACAGAAACACAAATCCCAAAATATCTGAGATTAAAAAACAAACAAAGACAGATAAATCCACATGAAAAAAATACTGCAGTCATTTATAGTAAACACCAGAGTTCTTTTGAACCACACTTGAACTGATCTGCTGCGGTGATGCTGTAGTTACTATGGCAACACAACTGATCTGCCATGGTAATTATATAGTTGATATGGTAAATCAACAACTGAACTGCTATAGTATTTATACAGTTTCTACGGTAACAACAACTAAAGTAATTAATCTATTGTGGTGATTCTACAGTTGCTATGGTAACAACTATAGTAATTTATTTGTTGTGGTGATTTTATAGTTGCTATGGCAACAACTAGCATAATTGACCTGTTGTGGTGCTTCTACAGTTACTATGGTAACAACTATAATATTTGATCTGTTGTGATTCTATAGTTGCTACGGTACACAACAACTACAATACCTGATCTGTTGTGATTCTACAATTGCTATGGTAATACAACGCTATTATGGTAACAACTATAGTAATTAATTTGTTGTGGTGATTTTATAGTTGCTATGGTAACAACTATAGTAACTGATCTGTTTTGGTGATTCTACAGTTGCCATGGTAACACAATGCTATTATGGTAACAACTATAGTAATTAATCTGGTGTGGTAATTTTATAGTTGCTATGGTAACAACTATTGTAATTGATCTGTTGTGGTGATTCTAGTTACTATGGTAACCCAACAACTATTGTAAATGATCTGTTGTGGTGATTCTACAGTTGCTAAGGTAACAACGCTATTATGGTAACAACTATAGTAATTTGTTGTGGTGATTTTATAGTTGCTATGGTAACAACTATAGTAATTGATCTGTTTTGGTGATTCTAGGTATTATGGTAACCCAACAACTATTGTAACTGATCTGTTGTGGTGATTCTACAGTTGCTAAGGTAACAACGCTATTATGGTAACAACTATAGGTATTAATCTGTTGTGGTGATTCTAAAGTTGCTATGGTAACACAACAACTACAGTAACTGATCTGCTGTGGTGATTCTAGTTGCTATGCTAACACAAATACTATAGTAACTGATTTGTTGTAGTGATTCTACAGTTGCTATAGTAACAACTAAAGTAATTGATGTGCTGGTTCTACAGTTGCTATGGTAACACAACTATAATAATTAATCTGTTGTGGTGATTCTACAGTTGCTATGGTAACACAGCATTAGTAATAAACAAATCTACAACTATGGCGTATATTACACTACAACACACCAGTTTACTATAGTAAAAACTGAAGTATGGCCCAGCAGTTATTACAGTAAACACTACAGTATGCTCATAGTGTTGTTAATGCCATCCTATATACAGTATAATACACTACTACAGTACAGTTTACTATAAATAGTATTTTTTTCATACGTAATGCTACAAAAACATGGGAGTTAAGTGTTAAGCACACACTCGGACATAATGTAGTGTAACGGGAGGGAATGAATGATGGCGTATGAGTTCATATATCTTGGCCACAAGATATAACACAAAAAGCACATTTCTGCCTCCGGGATCACCCAATAACTTCACAAAGCACATTCATCACGTTTAACTACTAGTGCAATGACCTACGAGACCTAATGTTACTCCATGCAGACCTCAGAGCTCATTAGAAAACTGATTTCAGACATACTTTAACCCTCGTGAGCTGTTCAGATTGACTCCCCATTGGTGGTGTTGCTGCTGTTTTTGCTCCATTGACTTCTATTAGAATCACATTTATTGATTGTAAAGCCATGACAGCAGATAATCATGCATTCTTGATTGATGCTGTTTATCCTTGTTGGTAAGAGGGGGAATGGGTCATTTTCTCTGTTGATCATCAGTTGTCAGCAATAACCCTTTAGGACTGATGCTGAAGAGTTTCTGTCTTTAATATGGAGTTCAGTGGAGTAAAACAGCAGATTATAAGCTTGTTTTGCAGTGTAACTTGTGATCAGCAGTAAATATTACACATTTTACCTCTCTTAATCCCAACAGGGGAAACCAGCTGCAATTAAGAATGAATGATTATCTGCTGTCATGAATTTACAATCAATAAATGTGATTTTAATGGAAGACAATGGGGCAAAAACAGCCCCAACATCACCAAAGGGGAGTCAATCTGAGTGGATGGTTTATGAAAGCATTTTCCCAAAATATGCATCAAAATAAGATTAGTCAACAAAAAGCATCACATTTGCTGAAACACAGAGAAAGCTGAGGCCAAATTAAGCCTCAAAATGACCCAACAGCACACATGGGTTAATGTTTATCCTTTACTCAAGCACTGATGCTTATGTTTGTTATGATGTGTCAGTTTTAGTAAATGCAGGTTTGAGCTGATGATGAATCTCTGTGTGATTCAGGCAGAAGTCTGCATGTGGTAACACACTCCTGACCCTGAATCTCTGACTCTGATGATGAAATCAACCTGTAAATGTGCAAAGTTCTGCAAGAGGCAAAGCGGGTGTGAGGAACAGCGCCTACTCCATGCTACAAGAGTTACGCCTGTCTATTAAACTACTGAGCTTCTCTCTACAATCACTCACTAAAGCTTGTTTACCACTGAACATTGATCAAATGTGGACGTTTATTCCAATATTTCAATGCATGAACTAAACCTTGAGATGAAAGTTGAGAATAATATGGAGAAATTTTTAACTATTTTTCCTCCAAATTGGGGGAAGTTTGAGTTTTATATCTTGCGATTGTGTCTAAAGTTTGACTCTTCCTAAGAATTCTGAGATTACTAGTTTTTATCCGAATTACGGATGTTTTATTTCTGTATCCTACAGTTCTGACGTTTCCCAGCAGACACACAATGTCATTAGACATTAACATTAGGCTAGATTTAGGTCACCAGTGTCTAAGGACAATGTTACTTTGACGTTCAATAACAACGTGAAATAACATTGCTATTTGGTTGATTTTAGGTTGTTAGAAAGTGACCAAAATCCAACATTGAGTAAACATCCCTGCGTGATATTGACGTCAGATACTGACATTTATTCACCAGGTATGGCAACCAAAATCCAACATCTGATAGACATCATAGTGGTAACGTCCACACAACATCAAGCTCTAACATCATTAGACGTTGATAATTGGTTGTTTTTAGGTTGCGTTGGAAATTAGCCAAAACGCAATGTCGAGCCAACGTCTTAACCCATCATCATATTGATGTCACATACTGACATTTGTTAGTCAGGCATGGCAACCAAAATCCAACGTCTGATAGACGTCATATTGGTAACGTCCACACAATGTCAAATTCTAACATCATTAGACATTGATATTTGGTTGTTTTTAGGTTGCGTTGCAAAGTAACCAAAATCAGACATTGAGTTAAAGTCTGAACCCAGCGTGATATTGACGTCAGATTTGTTCACCAGGTATGGCAACCAAAATCCAACATCTGATAGACATCATAGTGGTAACGTCCACACAACATCAAGCTGTAACATCATCAGACATTGATTTTTGGTTGTTTTTAGGATGCATCTCTAAGTGACCACAAACCAACGTCGAGCAAACATCTTAACCCAGCGTGACATTGACATCACACACTGACATTTATTCATCAGGTATGGCAGCCCAAATCCAACATCTGATAGACATCATAGTGGTAACGTCCACACAACATCAAGCTGTAACATCATTAGACGTTGATCTTTGATTGTTTTTAGGTTGCGTCGGTAAGTGACCAAAATCCAATGTTGAGCCAACATCTGAACCCAGCGTCATACTGACATCAGATACTGACATTTATTAATCAGGTATGGCAAACAAAATCCAACATCTGATAGATGTCATATTGGTAACGTCCACACAACATCAGGCTGTAACATCATTAAGGGGGTCGCACACTGAAAGCGCTGCTCGGCGATGTGCTGCTCCATGCATTTTAAAATTTTCAGCATAGATTTCTACCAGGGTGTGCAGACCAGCGCCGCAAGTCGGCAATTGTCCACGGCGCCCAGCTACGACTCAGGACACTGTTTATATTTCTGTCACACCACAGAGCGCCATCTGAATAGTTTCACATTAAATAACATCTGAATGTGCACATCTGGTGTGCGATACATCCAACTGTCATGTGCGTGCCGTGTCGCTGAGCAGCTCATCCGGTGTGCGACCCCCTTTAGACGTTGATATTTGGTTGCGTTGGAAAGTAACCAAAATGCTATAATCCTACGTTGAACTGATGTCAACCCGATTTTCATTTCCAAACAAATGCAATGCCCCATGACGTTGGGGTACACCATCAATCTGACGTCCTGTGCTGTAGTAATTTCTCAAAATTCTTAATTTTCACTGAATTGGTATCTCACAATATTTATTCTACCGCATGTTTTTCTTATGGACTTTTATTTAATGTTTACTTGCTTTGTAATTTTGACATTTTTTGTCACTTTTTTCTTTCCAGATCTCTTGTTTATTTAATCAAAATTCTGGATTTACATCTTACATTTATGAGTTATTTCTCATAATTCATTTTTTCCTTCTGAATAATTAAGTTTAAATCTTACCATTTTCCTTGTTTTAATCCATATTTAATTTCTTTCTTCATTAAATCACAGTTTAAGTCTTGCTTTTGTTAAAATCTTTTCATTTCACTCTGAACTCTTTCTAGATTTCTCATTTTTTATCAGTATTCTGAATTTTCATCTTCCAGTTCTGCCTATTCCTCTAAATCCTCAGTGATTTCCTACTAGTTAATCTTTTACTCTGAGATGAATTCTGAGATCATATTTAGCAACTCTTTGTTTTGTTTTTAATCAGAATTACACAATTTGTAGTTTACACATCTTGCAGCTTTAAATTATTTTCTAGATTTATGCGTGTCATGGTGTTTTAGTGGTTAGCACTGTGGCTTCACAACAAGAATGTCTCTGGTTTGAGCCTCGGCTGGGTCAGTTGGTGTTTCTGTGTGTTTAAGTGAGTTGTGGCTGTAGTGTTTGAGTGAGTGTGTTAATGAGTGTGTATGGGTGTTTCCCAGTACTGGGGTGCAGCTGGAAGGGCATACGCTGCGTAAAATATATGTTGGAATAGTTGCCGGTTCATTCCGCTGTGGCGACCCCTGATAAATAAGCAGAAGGAAAAATTTTCTTTCCAGATTTGTCAATTATTTTTCTTCATAATTCAGAATTTAAAGCTACAGTTCCCATTTTTTCTTGTAAATCTTAAGTGGTTATTTATTTAATCTCAGTGTTCTTCAGACCATTTTTTGCTGTTGTTATTTTTTATCAAAAGTTTTTACATCTCATAATTTTTTACTAAATATTTTTTTCAGTTTTCTTGACAATTATTATTATTATTATTATTATTTATTCAAAGTTCATTTATTAATTTATTTTTCTTCGGTTTAGTCCTTTATTCATCAGGGATCGCCACAGCGGAATGAACCGCCAACTATTCAACCATATGTTTTATACCGTGAATACCATTCCACCAGCAACCCAGTACTGGGAAACACCCATACACACCCATTCACACACTACAGCCAATGTAGTTCATAAATTCCCCTATAGCGCATGTGTTTGGACTGTGGGGGAAACCCACACCAACACGGGGAGAACATGCAAACTCCACACAGAAACACACACTGACCCAGCTGAGACTCAAACCAGAGACCTTCCAGCTGTAAGGCCACAGTGCGACACCACTGAGCCACCGTGCCACCTTTTATTCAAAGTTTTTACGTCTTTTCTCACATCTCTCCAGATTTCTCTTCCCTCCTCATTTTTTCTCACATTCATCTCAGAACTGCAATTAATCAAAGCTCCACCTGTAATACAAAAGCTTGCGATTTTCATTAAGTTTATTCAGTGGTCAGAACAAGCTTCACTAGACTAGTGTTAAGAGATCTCCGGCGACTCTAAACAGTCATATGAGAATGGCGCAAACGTCTGATTTCCTTCAGCGATGGTGTGTTTGCTTATCAGTAAATGTTAAATATATATATATATATATATATAAAATCTCTCCTATACCCTGCCTGCACCATTTCTAGACAGCATTGACCTCACTGAACGCACATCAGGTAAACGTACGTCTCTTTCCCCGTCAGCTCGTAAAGCACCAGCACACAACAACAACAAACCCTCAGTCGCTAAAAACATTCAACGCATCTGTCACCACCATATATATGTACAATATAGGATCTCCATATATTAACTGTTCAATACATTATAGAGTAGTCTGAATACTATGTACAATAGAAATATACGCTAAAGTCTCAATGATCGAATAAATAAATAAAAAAACAGAATGGCCGTGGCTTCTGCGATATTATTGGCTAAGGAAGGGTGTGGTCCGTCTGCAGCAGTGCATCATGGTCCCGTGTTCAGTGGGTTATACCACGGTCCCGCTGGGAGAATTCCCATTCTGTGCGGATAACGGCTGAGACGCATGCTGGAGAAAACAGGCCGGAGACATAAACAAGTCAGAACAGCAGATCCAAATACACATTTAATTCTTTTCTATAGCTATAATTTCTTTATACATTCCATAATTTACATTCTTACTGATATTATTATTATTATTTTTATTAATTTAAGCTGGAATGGCATCCAAAATAAATGTTTGTAATTACATAATGTGTGTGTGTTTGTGTTCTCACCATGTGTATAAATATTGTGTGTACATGGCATATATATAAATATATATACACACACGTATATACAGCTGAAGTCAGAATTATTGGTCCTCCTGTGAATGTCTTTTTCATCTTCTAATATTTCCCAGATGATGTTGAACAGATTCAGGAATTTCTCACAGTATTTCCTCTAATATTTGTTCTTCTGGAGAAAGTCTTATTTGTTTTATTTTGGCTAGAATAAAAGCAGTTTTTAATAGTGTTAAAGCCATGTTAAGGTCAATATTATTAGCCCCCTTCAGCAATATTAGTGTTGGATTGTCTCCAGAACAAACCACTGTTATACAATGACTTGCCTAATTACCCTAACTTTACCCTAATTACCCTAGTTAAGCCTTTAAATGTCACTTTAAGCTGAATACTAGTGTCTTGAAGAATATCTAGTCTAATATTATGTGCTGTCATCATGACAAAGAGAAAATAATTCATTTTAAGTTAATTTAAGTTATTAGAGATGAGTTATTAAAACTATTATGATTATAAATGTTTTGAAAAAGGGGAAAACATAAAATAATTAAACATTTAACAGAGGAGGGCTAATAATTCTGACTACTTTAACTGTACATTACCTGACAGTGTAGTCTTGTGGACTATCACTATCCTAGTTTAATGAACTCAAATAATAACTGGTCTTCTAGTAGATGATGTGGTGTCAGAAGTGTCTTCTCTGAAAGGTAAAGGCCTCTAGATTCTGCTTATTTGAGCACAATAAAATATGATCATGTCTTGATGTTGAATGATTTCATTAGGACAGTAAGCTCTGACTCTGCTTAGACTAAAGTCTCATCACTGAACCTTCAATAATGTCCAGTATAGAATATAAAGTCATGCTGCAGTGGAAACAGAATGAATATTGTGTCTGACTCCATCATGAGCTTGGAGGACTGCATCCATACATCTCTGAATGACTCAAATCACTCATTAATAAAGTCATCTGGAATGGTGAAGAAAGCGTTCCTGCAGGACTCCCAGAGTTCATCAAGAGTCTTTGTGTTCATCTTCAACGCCTCCTCCTTCATCTTACCCTCAATAATGTTCATGTCTGGTGACTGGGCTGGCCAATCCTGGAGCAGCTTGACCTTCTCTGCTTTCAGGATCTTTGATGTGGAGGCTGAAGTATGAGAAGGAGCGCTATCCTGCTGGAGAATTGTCCCTCTCCTGTGGTTTGTAATGTAATGGGCAGCACAAATGTCTTGATACCTCAGGCTGTTGATGTTGATCATCCACTCTGCAGATCTCTCGCACGCCCCCATACTGAATGAACCCCAAACCATGATTTCTCCTTCACCAAACTTCACTGATTTCTGTGAAAATCTTGGTCCATGCTGGTTCCAGTAGGTCTTCTGCAGTATTGGTGATGATTGTGATGCAGATCAACAGATGATTCATGGAGAAATCCACCTTCTGACACTTTTACACATGATCAACTAGAAGACAAGATATTATCTGCTGCTCTTACAACTGAGATCCAGCACAAGACTTCTGTCAGGGAGTGTATATATTACATAAATACAAGCTTTTTGATGTGATTAAGGCAGCACTGATCTACAGTGCATTCAGAAAGTATTCATAGCACTTCAATTTTTCCACATTTTTATGTTACAGCCTTATTACAAAATGGATTAAATTGATTTATTTCCTTAACATTCTACACACAATCTACCATAATGACAATGTGAAAAAAGAGTTTTTAAAATTGTTGCAGATTTATCAAAAATAAAAAAGCACACCACCAAAATATCAATGGAGCGGCGTCACAACAACTCAGTGAATGTCCATGAGTGGCCCAGCCAGAGCCCAGACTTAAATCCTATTGAACATCTCTGGAGAGATCTGAAAATGGCTGTACACTGTCGCTTCCCATCCAACCTGATAGAGCTTGAGAGGTACTGCAAAGAGGAACGGGCAACAATTCCCAAAGACAGGTGAGCCGAGCTTGAGGCATCATATTTAGAAAGACTTGAGGCTGTAATCGCTGACAAAGGAGCATCAACAAAGTGTTGAACAAAGACTGAGAATACTGATGTACATGTGATTTATCAGCTTTTTATTTTAATAAATCTGAAACAATCACAGAAACTCTTTTTTCACATCGTCATTATGGGGGATTGTGTGTAGAATGTTGAGGAAATACATGATTTTAATCCACTTTGGAATAAGGCTGAAACATAAACAAATGTGCAAAAAGTCAAGCGCTATCAATACTTTCCCCATGCACTGTCTGTATGTACAGTGTGATTGGTCAGATAAATAATTGCGTACAGTATGATGGACTCACCGTTTTCCCAGGTCGCGCCCATGTGCAGATGAGCCCCTCCTGGCAGGCGGTAATAATGCAGTCGTTCATGAACACCAGGACGGTGAGCCGCTCGTGGGCAATCTTCTTACAGACCAGCGGCTCCAGCAGCGGCACCTCGTTCATGCGCGGGCACAGCGTGGTGCCCAGCACTTTAGCACCATCTAGCCGGCTGCTGCGTGGCGCTACGTTAATCTTATCGTTGCTCTTGCTGATGTTCCCCAGGCTGTGATAGCGCTTGTGCTCCTTTTCTCCACCAACGCCGGATTTGTCTGATTTACGCTCTTGTAGAGATAACGTGGCGAAGCGGCCGATGCTGAACGGCGTGACCGTTCCGCTGCTGCTAACTGTTCCCGTGCTCTCTGGCGCCCCCTGGCTTTTGGAGGTGTTAGCCACTGCAGGATGGGGCAGGGAGTTTGAGCGCGACAGCGAGCGCGGTAAAGGCAAGGGCAGCGTAGATGCCGTCTGGATAGACGGATGATGATGTCCTTCAACAACACTGCCACTGTTAGACGTGGCAACCGTCGGACCAAATGTATTCGTGAGCGCTCTAGAAAGAGGAAGTCGCGGATATAAAACATCATCTGTTAGATCCCACAAACAAAACTGCGTATCCTGTCCGACAGACCCAAATCTATACGAAACAGACGCCGCTCCTCCTTTTGAGCTGTGTCTGGATAGTCGTGAGAGCGTACTACTGGTTCGCACGCGCCCGAAGTGCAGCGCCCCTTGCTGGAGATCCTCATCACTGCCGCTCAGCTCCATCGGCTCCTCGTCTTCAAGACTGGTGGTGAATGGATCAAATGCCACCACATTTACCCAAGACTTGTGTCCGTGTCCTCGAGCGACCACACGACTCTCGGAGAATGACCACACAGTAACTAAATCATCTTCTCCGCCAGTTGCCAGATATTTCCCGTCGGGGCTCCAGGAGACGCAGAGGAGTCCACCGAAGTAGCTCTTCATGACGCCCTGCAGCTCCATGGAGTCGAAGTGGAAGACTCTCAGACAGCCGTCCTGACCCACGCAGGCTACATGTACGCCGTCGGGTGAAAAGGCGAACTCATTCAGACCACCTTCTCCAACGACCCAGCGCAGTAATGGGTTGCGGGGTGTTTTGGTCTTGCAGGAGTAGACGGAGAAGCCCTCGCCCTGCCGCAGCAGACAGTACTGTGGGGCCGTGGTGCCGCATGGATGCTCCACGTTATACAGGTACAGGTGCCCGCTGGCGTGCGAGGCCAGGAACAGATTCTCTGACTTGGGCAGCCACTTCAGACACGTCACCTTGGATTTGTCGATCAGCCTCTGGGAAAACACAAACACATACAGTTGAAGTCTGAATTATTAGCCCCCCTGTATATATATATATATATATATTAAGGGTGTAACAATACGCATATTCGTTCGGTGTGAAACTTTCGGTTCGGTACACATTACAAACCAAACGATTCAGACTAATATCTAAAAAGATAAAAGAGAATAAGTGTACAGAATATAATGTTTTCAGTGCAACAACGCTCAACAAGGCATCCCAAATGACGTGACCCTGGACGTGACAGGCAACTTTGGTTTCCCTGCAAGTTATGAGGGTGATGGCAAGAGAGTGGTGGATAAAAAAAACAATGACATCTGCTATGACAGTAAGATATTTTAGCTGTAATATTTGAACATGTCAACTCATTTACACTGACATCACAGAATCACTAACTGGAAATAGACGAACACTAGACACACGCACTACATGCAACTATCCCCACAGCATTCAGACAGGCTATTTCTACAGATTCGAACAGAGCAAAACAAATCACCGAGGTGATCAGTACATTTATAGCTGTGAATTTGAGACCTTAATCGGTAGTGGAAATTTCAGGTTTTAAAGAAATGTTAAATGTAATAGAGCCCTGTTACATTATTCCTTCATGAGCCCATTTCAGTCAGATAATAATTCCTGCTTTCAGATCCACTCAAATAGCAGGTGACAGTCAAATCAAGCAGATCTGTGCTGTCTGAAGAAAAGGTGGACACTTTCTGAAAAAATTACTTAAAAATTAATTAAAACTGAGATCCATTTAAAAACTAAAGTGTTTGTTTTATTTGCTGCTAAGCAGAAACCCCAGAAGTATAGCTCTATATCACTGTTCAAAACAAAAAAAAGAAGAGAGATCATGCTTTTATGATGTTAGTTTTAATACATTAAAAAGATTTCAATCAGAGAAATCCTCTGGCTTTTTTCTTTTTTTGCTGTATCGAAAACATACCGAACCATGACACCACTGAGTCGTATCGAACCGAACAGTGATTTTTGTGAACCGTGACTCCCCTAATATATATATATATATATGCCCAATTTCTGTTTAACAGAGACATGGACACATTTCTGCACATCAGTTTTAATAACTCATGTCTAAAACCTGATTTCTTTTCTCTTCACCATGATGACAGCACATAGTATTAGACTAGATATTCTTCAAGACACTAGTGTTCAGCTTAAAGAGACATTTAAAGGCTTAACTAGGGTAATTAGGGTAAAGTTAGGGTAATTAGGCAAGTCATTGTATAACAGTGGTTTGTTCTGGAGACAATCCAACACTAATATTGCTGAAGGGGGCTAATAATATTGACTTCTGAAATTGTTTAGTTTATGTCAGAAAACTTTTTTTGTGGAAAGTTTTGAAAAATATTAACAAGTTTAATGAAGAACAGAAGATCTGACTGGTGCTCCTGGTGTTTATTTAGCTAGAAATACAAGTGTATTAGCAGAAGAATGAGCTGATAGAATCATGATGTTAATTTGATGATTATAGTTGCTATTTATTATTATGGATTATTATTTATATTTAATGTACAGTGGAGAAAATGTAGGATTAAATAGGCATGTTTTCTTCAGGTTCCTGGGCACCACCATCTCTCAGGACCTGAAGTGGGGCACTCACATTGACTCCATTGTCAAAAAAGCTCAACAGAGGCTGAACTTTCTTTCTCAGCTGAGGAAGTTCAACCTCCCAAAGGAGCTGCTGAAACAGTTCTACACCTCCATCATTGAATCAGTCATCTGCACTTCAATAACTGTCTGGTTTAGCTCAGCTTCCAAATCCGACCTCTGAAGACTACGTCGAATAGTTCGGACTGCCGAGCGAATTATTGGTACAACAGTCCCTACTCTCCAAGAACTGTACTTATCCAGAGCGAGCAGAAGGGCTGCTAAAATCACCCTGGACTCCTCACACCCAGCACACTGCCTCTTTGAACTGTTCCCTTCTGGTCGACGCTACAGAGCACTGCGCACCAGAACAGCCCCACACAGAAACAGTTTCTTCCCTCAGGCAATCCATCACATGAACACTTGATGATGATAATAATTGTGGAACCAACATCACTACCTGCTTTACACTTTATACACACATACACTTATTTAACAGCACACTTTACATGCCAATTTGCACACAACAGCTGCACATATAACGCTGTATATAGTAATACACCTGTACATACACTTGTCAATTTGTATATTTGCATTCACTACTTACTTCTATTTTTAAATATATTTATTATCTGTTGTTTAGGCCTGTCTCTGTAATTCTGTTGCACTGTTGAAGCTCTGTCATCAAAACAAATTCCTCGTATGTGTGAACATACCTGATGTTTATTATTCCATTTTAGACATAAATGAGTTATAATTGTGCTGTATCATTTAGCTTTGTTTATTAATTGTGGTTATTTTTATTTTATTAAAATGGTCTAAAAATAAAGTCTAACATGTAGAACTTGTGGTTCAGGATTGGTCATATTTACATTATACTTGATCATTTTCATAACACTTTTAGCTATTAAACATAAAGATGCACCTTAGTTACAGGTACTATAAATTAATTACAAGGCTTTTCATAGCAGTAATGAGCAATAAAGTGTGTGACATGAAGAAAGAGCTTTTCTTGGTTTGACAAACTCAAACTGCCTCTAGGAAATTACTAAATATCAGTGACTGTTTGAGGTTTTCTGCCCAAAAACCAGACGTTTCTGTGGATTCTTTACAAATGATGGAGAAAGCAGCTTTAAAATAATTATGTACAACTGATCAGCGTTTCATCATTAAAACTGAGATATGATGAAATCTGGAGTGTGTGATATTGACACCAAAACATTGAATTTCTTCTGGGATTTTAATGAAAAAGCATAATTAGAGAGTAATTTGCTGAGTGTGTTATTTTGCACAGCTCTACTCTTTCATACTCTTCATATTCTGTGTTTTCAGTTATTATAAATTATAATAATTTCCCAATACGTTAAAACTGACATTTAACTTTGACTTAAAACTTAATCGGTCAAAAAACGTTTTAAAATAATAATAATATTAACAACAATACATTTTAGCTGTTACCAAACAAATGAAATCATCATCTTTGAAGAAGCTGCAGATGAAGTGGCATTTAGATGAACACTCAGCGGCCACTTTATTAGGTACACCTGTCCAACTCCTCTTTAACACAATTGTCTGATCAGCCAATCACATGGCAGCAGCTCACTGCATTTAGGCATGTAGAC
>CAIGQZ010032251.1:94224-112644 GCA_903798205.1 Danio tinwini | reverse complement strand
CAACACTGAACTGAATCAACACTGAACTGAATCAACACTAAACTGAACTGAATCAACACTGAACTGAATCAACACTGAACTGAATCAACACTGAACTGAATGTTATGCCTTTTTAGAAAATGAGCTGAACTGGAGAACTGTAATTAAATTAGCACTGTAATATTCACATTTATTGTGAATGATTCAATAAATACATCCAGAGACAGCAGGCTGTGTGTGTGTGTGTGTGTGTGTGAGAGAAAGAGACTGACCATGCTCCGCCAGCTCCTGTAATTCTCTCAGCAGACCCTCATGTCTCTCTCGAGCGTCCACAACATCCTCATCTGAACACAAAAGCAGAACACCATCACACACACACACACACACACACACCTCATTACAGAGGAGAAACATAATTTACACACCTTCTAATATTGATATAAGTGTGTGTGTTTGTGTGAGACTCACCTGTCTTCTGTCTGTCGCAGTCGGCTGCAGTGCCAGAGGCATCAGCACAGTCAGTAGTCTGCTGGTGAACACACACACACACACACACACACACACACACACACACACACACACACACACACACGAGTTACCACACACATACATACACCTCATCATGACAACAGAAACCTGATCATGAACAGCAGTCAGACCTTGTCATCCGGCAGCGGGAGGCATCGCACTGTAGAGAAGAGACACCATCAGAAAGTATGTTAAATCCCTGATGATATCATAAAGAAATCCTATATTAATAGTGATGGTCATATAGTCACGCGAGCACTTGTTTCCACCACAGAATAAAAATAAGTGCTGCAACATTGATCTCACAATCAGATTGTTTCCTCTGGCGGTTTAAGTTTGGTATAATTTGTGATGTGGGCGAGGCTATCAAGTGTATGCAAATGAGTGAGAGCTTTAGGGGCGGAGTTTAGGAGACTAAAATGACTTAAGAAGTAGTGCACACATACTAAAACATCCAGATATCCCAACCTCACTGAAGATTAACACATTAAAAATACTATAGTACATGCAGGGAATTCACAATATTATATTGTACTATCATGATTACATTTGAATAGGTTTATGCAGAATAAATCAATTAGACATCAAAACACTACATGCAAATAAATAAAGCTAAATAAACTGTTTGTTGATCGTTACTAAGCAATTCAGAAATCCCAGATTAAAAAATACTGTGGATTTTGAAGCATACTTTCGTAAAGTGCTTGAATTAATATGTTGTGATGATTCTACAGTTGCTATGGTAACAACAACAGTAATCTGCTGTCGTGATTCTACAGTTGCTATGGTAACAACAACAACAGTAATCTGCTGTCGTGATTCTACAGTTGCTATGGTAACAACAACAGTAATCTGTTGTGGTGATTCTACAGTTACTATGGTAACACAACAACTACAGTAATTGATCTGTTGTGGTGATTCTACAGTTGCTATGGTAACACAACAACTACAGTAATTGATCTGTTGTGGTGATTCTACAGTTGCTATGGTAACACAACAGCTACAGTAATCGATCGGCTGTGGTGATTTAACAGTCGCTATGGTAACAACAACTACAGTGATTGATTTGTTGTGGTGATTCTACAGTTGCTATGGTAACACGACAACTAAAGTAACCTTTTGTGGTGATTCTACAGTTGCTATGGCAACATAACTATAGTAACAAACAAATGCCTCAGTACTGTAGTTTTCTACAACTACAGGTCATATTATTATTCTACAATACAGCACAGTTTACCGTAGTAACACTAATGTACACTACAGTATTTATTACAGTTTATCTAATATTTGATAATATATAAATAAAGAGTTGTAAATACTATAATATATACAGTGTTTTACACGTTACTGGTTCAAAAACCTTATAAATGACTATAGTATTTTTCTGATGTGGGATGCCCGAGAGATCTTCAAGAGTGAAAAGTGAAAGCCGCTTTTCATTGGCTTAAACTCCTTTTCACGACCGAGTCTCTGTCTATTAACACGCCTGTTGAATATTAATGAAGAGGCTCATTGAAATATGAATATTAATGAGGCCGCTCTGCTGCTGTCTGCCGGGCGTTTATGGGCTCATGTTGCCCTTGTGGTTAAATAAAAAGCCTTTATTCAACACTCATCTTCCTAGCTATTACCATTATCATTAGTGTATTATTAATAGATTATTTTATACAAATGCGCGTGCATCGGGGAAATGCGCGCACCCGAGGCTCGTTCACGGAGGACAATAATCCCGCAGATTAAAGCAAACAGCAGCTATTCCTGTCTCACCTGTCGAGCTCACACACACACACACACACACACACACACACACACACACCGTTATATAACACTGTGAGAGCAATAATAAAAGATGCTGTTTTTGCGGTCTACAGACATAAACACACACCAGTCGCGACATCTGCATGAACAGCGGTGCGCATAAACATCAGCAAATTACCATAAATTAACCAGTGTAATTTACATTATTCAGATTGACACTCACCTCCAGCGGAGAACACACACACCGCCGTGCAGAAGAGCAGCACACGCATCATACACACACACCGGAGAGGAGATGATGATGATGATGACGAAGGTGAAGATTCAGATCGTCAGATTGAGGAGAGACTACAGGGAAATCCACCTGGAGGACATGATGAGCTTTGCGCGCTCCCGACGCGTGCACGTGTACAGATAAAACCGGCGTGTGCGCTAGCGCGTGTCCGTTTGATGAGATTAGCATTTTTTACAAATAAAAAAAAAACAGCTAGAAAGCCAATTTAAATTAAAACTGCAACATTTCCTAGGCTAAATGTACTATTAATTATTTGCAAAAACTATTATTGTACATTGACACTTCATTATTTATTAGTATTTATTGTAGTGTTTAACTTAATTAACTATAGACTTAATATACTATATATTTGGCAATCTATAGACCACAGTATAGCAGCAGTACTAATATAATACAACACAGTCTCATGTGTTAAGATCAGTTATTGCAATAATAAATAACACCCAACAGTAAATATATTAAATGTAATAATCGCTCTTAAAATATTAGCTGATGGAAATATGGTTTAATAACTGGTGCAGGTTTATTTAAAAATATAAACTCGGGTAGATACTGCAGTACTATAATTAGTATTCCTGATAAGTCATGTACTCGTTCATGTCAACAAATAAATGCTTTTTGTAAATAAACTTTACCACAGTAGAGAGAAGTGTGTATTATCGGGACATAATAGTTGATCATTTTCAATGCATTCATAGTTTTACTTTTCATTTCAAGTTAATTCAAAGTAATTGTACATTTTTTTAAATGTTTAAACTAATTGTGCTTTTAATTGTAGATTGTTTTATGACAATTAGCTAAAATAAAATGATCTTTTGAGAAATAAACCATCTGATGTTTACAACTGACAGTGAGGCACCTGAGGCGATCTCAAATTCATAAAAATCCTCGTTATTAATGCACACACACACACACACACACACACACACACACACACACAGCTGCTAGTTAGCCGTTAAAAAGGAAAACACCCTGAGGAGAAACACACGTTAACAGATTATCACAGACTGACTTCTGCTTTCACAACTCTTTCTAATATGATTCCCATCACATTTATTAAATCTAAAGCCTCAGTCAACATTCACTGCCGTTATATGAAGCACCACGGATTCAGCTCAAATCCTTCTCTAACGGTCCACTGAGGAAAAAAAACTCCATCATGGATGAGCTGAGGGTAATTTAACAGATGTTCATTGTTGGGTGAACTGTCCCTTTAACTGTCGCCTTCACACTGACAAAAGTATAGTCAGTATTTAGGTACCCTGATGGTGTGATAATGACCTCAGCAAAGTAAATAGTTTCTGATTGACCACACAAACAAATGCTGTGCCTTCTGTAGCACAATCATGCTGTAGAGAACACCACTGTGGCAGTGGCTGCTACGTGCATAAAGCAGGGAAACTCATGCTGTGGCCTACATCCTGCCCTAACCTCAACCCTATTGAGAACATGTGGACTTTTAACATATAACTTGCAATTTTAAGATATTTTTGATTGAAATAGCTTTTGATTTTAGTAAATTTGACCTCCTAATGCTGCAAATCACCATTTCAGTTCATTTTAGTTGATTCAGAACAGTACATATTACAATTTTTAATGGT
The DNA here is from genome assembly GCA_903798205.1 of Danio tinwini. Classification (NCBI taxonomy): domain Eukaryota; kingdom Metazoa; phylum Chordata; class Actinopteri; order Cypriniformes; family Danionidae; genus Danio; species Danio tinwini. Next base: position 108,483 of record CAIGQZ010032251.1, on the reverse strand, counting down.
AAAAATTTCCCCCACAGTCCAAACACATGCACTATAGGGGAACTGATGAACTAAATTGGCCGTAGTGTACAAGTGTATGAATAAGTGTGTTTGGGTGTTTTCCAGTACTGGTTGCAGCTAGAACAGCATCCGCTGTGTAAAACATATGCTAAAATAGTTGGCGGTTCATTCCGCTGTGGCAACCCCTGATAAAAATGGGACTACGCTAAAGGAAAATGAATAGATTAAATAATGCTATCATTAGGAGGTTTATTCAATACAATTTCTAACTGTACGCCAACACTTGATGACTTGAAAATTATTCTGAGTGTCATTTGCATCAACTAATAAGAAAAATCTGTATATAAAATAATCAATAATTTACATAATAATTTGTAACAGTGCAATTAAACACACTAATGATCCACTAATGAACCCAGAACTTGATCAGCGCTTTCTCAAAGGAGAAAAACTCACCTCAGCTCAACCGTGCAGCAAGAACACACTGAAAACACTACAGGAATAAAACAAATCATAAATCATCACAAGAATCTATATTTGCAAAACATGAACAATTTATTACCATTCTGATGTCCATTCAGGTAAGAAGCATGACAAAGATATTAGAAGAATTGAACCAAACAGAGCAACACACACAAGTCCCATCACTCCAGATGTCAGTAATAATAATAATAATAATCATATTAATAATAATAATATCTCATGCCAAGCGCCTTTCATCTGTGTCTGATCTGAAGTAGTTGCCCTGCAGACGGCCTGTACCGAGGTTCACAGTCAGAGGTCTCACCGCCAGAGAAAGAGAGAGAGAGAGAATGAAAGAGAGAGAGAGAGAGAGTTCAAGTTGCTTTATTAACAAATGAGAGATATATGGAGAGATACATGCACACCATCCACATAATGAATGATTAATGCACTGAATTTATTTTCCTTGTTAAATTAATCTACAGTGTTTACAGTTGTTATTATTATTATTAGAGGTATTGTCTGTTTTGGTTCCTTTACTTCTGTCATTTATCGTATGTTTTATAAGTGCGACTATATTCCACAGTTTTCTCATAAATATATAAAATGCTTTGGTGATACTGTGAATAAAAATACTGCGACAATAAAGCAAAGAGAACTTGCAGGAGAGAGAGAGAGAGAGAGAGAGAGAGACATGCAGACACACAGACAGACAGAAAAGCAGACAGTCAGGCAGATGGAGAGAAAGACAAAAGAGAGAGAGAGAGTGACAAAACAGATAAGGAGGGAACAAAACAGACAGATGGACAGAAAGACAGACAGACGGAGAGAAAGAAAAAAGAGAGACAGACAAAAAGAGTAAGAAAGATAGAAAAAGATACAGACAGACAGATGGAGAGAAAAAGACAGACAGAAAAAAGAGAAAGACATGCAAAGACAGACAGACAGATAGAAAGAAAAAAGAGAGACAGACTAACAGACAGACAGACAGACGGAGATAAAGAAAAACAGACAGATGAGACAAAGACAGATGGATAGACTAACAGGCAGACAGACAGACAGATAAAGAGAGAAAGACAGATGGGTAAACTAACAGACAGACAGACAGAGAGACAGACAGACAGAGAGACAGACAGGCAGACTAACAGACAGACAGGTGGAGAGAAAGAAAAAGAGAGAGAGGGAGAGAAAGACAGATATCCAGACGAGCAGACAGACAGGTAAACCAGAGGCCAGCGCGTCTGCTATAAAAGCACATCTTTGGAATGGTTTCCTCCATTAAACAGGAAGCTGCAGTGAGCGTTTCCTCTCCAGGGTCCCGGACCCCGAAAACCAGCCAATGGGGAACCACAGAGACTGAAGGATGAAGCAGCACCAGGCTGATCCACACACACACACACACACACACACACATATATATATATATATATATATATATATATCAGCGACGCCTCTGTTGGTTTGGTCTGCTATCAGCAATGATCCACATCTGAGCCAACGAAAAACACAAAAGTCTGAGCTGTTGCATAGTGTGATGATGATCCTGAGTGAACACACACACACACACACACACCAAGAACTAACGTCTGACGCACCACTAAAATCATGACCATCAGATTTATGACCATCAAGCACACTAACAGAGGAAAAACACTGCATCCACATTATCAGATTTGACTTATTATAATTATTCAATTAATAAAATCATAATTAATCTGATCTAGACTTTGCATCAAAATTATTCATGTTAGATTTTAGTTACTATAATTATTAAACAAAAATATATAACAACAAACAAATTCCAGCCTGAATATTAGATCTGCATTATTCATGTTGGATTTAACAAACACAAATCAAACAATACTACATCAAATCTGGACATTGCATCTGCTTTATTGGTGTTAGTTCATTTTCAGTCTATAATTATTATTAAATATTAATAATTAGTACATTTTGGTTAGAACATTGCATCTGCATTATTTACGTTAGATTTTAGTCATTATAATTATCCATAAAAAATAAATAAATAAATCAGATCTGGACTGCATCAGCAGTATTTGTGTTAAGAGTTTAGTTACTATAATTATTAAAATATATATAAAAATAAACTAATTCCAGTCTGAAGATTACATCTGCATTATTCATGTTAGATTTATTAAATAAAAATACAAATAATAATAAATCTGGACATCAGCATTATTAATAGACTTTAGTTCATTTTTAGTCTATAATTATAAAAAAAACAATAATTAGTCTATTGCAGTCTGAATATTGCTTCTGCCTTATTTATGTTAGATTTTAATTATTATAACCATCCATCAAAAAATAAAAGTAGAAAAATAAATCTGATCTGGACTGCATCAGCATTAACTGTTAGATTTTATTGAATATAATTACAAAAACTAAAATAAATAAATTCGGCTCTGAATATTGTATCTGCATTATTAATTAGATTTTATTTAATTTATTTAGCAAAAAAAAATAATAACAATAATCAAATTCTCATCAGTTGTCAATTTTTTAAATAAAAAAGTTCAGCTTGTTTTTGCCACTCCATTACCTACCGAATGTGCTTAATAGTCACATATATAAATAAAACATATTCAAATATCAGGTTTGCATTAATTAAATGACTTTACCACATTATATAACACAATTTTTCACAATGTCGATGAAGCCGGTCATTGTCCTCTGTGGAAAATGTCTCCTATTGTTGATTCAGTGGCGTTCGGGACGCGTTCTGGACTCAAACACACACACACACACACACACACACGGCAGTGACCCAACACATGGACTGAACCGCTACACCAATGAAGCAAACAAGCTGGATTTCAGTCAATAAAGATTTACTAGACACAGAGCAGCCTCTGAGAGACGTATAAAACAAAAACACACACACACACACACACACACACACACACACACACCGCTCTGATGCTCCGTAAGGCCGAATGGAGTTTTCACAGACTGTACCATTCCAAGACAAACACAACAACGCAAATGAAGGATCTGAAGCACCGCTTGAACCTCTGGCATGAGAAAGAATCTGATTGGTGGGTTTTTGCATCAGTGAGCCTGTGATTGGCCGTCAGTCACGGAGGGGGCGGAGCAAACGCAGCGGATGAGCACAGCTCGATCTCTCTCACACTCTTGGCTTCATAGATCTGCACATATATAAAAATCATCTGGATAAAGTCTGATTTCCTGCTGTATTTACAGACGCTGGCGGCCGGTAAACATCTGTACGTGGAGATATAAGTGCTAAGAACACCTCTTGTACCTGGACAGAGACAAGAAACCAACCAAAGCCACAGGAGGAAGTCCGTCACCAGAGTTCATGCAGGCAGATGGACACAGGAAGTGATGTAAACGCACATCTAGATGAACGGCCAGGCCCCGGAGCCCTTAATCAGCACCATTCCTCCTCACGGCCAATCAGAACGCTCGCTCGCTCACTCCACTTCCTGCTCTCCCTCTCGTAATATAATAGTTTTCTGTTTTTCCTTTATAATAAACTTAGTTAAGTACAATAAAGTAGAAAAATATTAGAGAACATATACACAGTTAGTCATGTGTGTGTGATCTGTAGTGACTGCTGTGTGTGTGAGTGTGTGTGTGTGTGTGTGTGCTGGGCTACTGGAGCGCCGGCCGGATGACGCAGACATCCAGAATCTTCTTCAGCTCTTGATGTTCATATCGTTGACGTTCGGTCCATGCCGTCTGCAGACAGAAGACGAGACCTGTTAATGCTGTGCTCTGATTGGCCAATATGAGCTGCATTGTGATGTGATTGGCTGTTGGAGATGTTCTGTGATTGGCTGTAGTGTGTTGTATTGTGATGTGATTGGCCACTGTCTGCTGTGTTGTGATTGGCTACTGCGTGCTGTGCTGTGATTGGCCCCTGAATGTTGTGCTGTGATTGGATGTTGCGTGCTGTGCTGTGATGTGATTAGACAATGAATGCTGTGATTGGCTGTTAGTGCTGTGCTGCAGGATTTAGCTTCTGCATGCTATGCTGTGGTTGGCCACTGCAATTCATGTTGTGCTGTGATTGGCTGCTGCACCCTGTGGTGTGATTGGCCACTGTGTCATGCTGTGCTGTGATTGGCCACTGTGTGTCTTGCTGTGATTGGTCATACCTCCTAAGGCGTGCTCTGTCATGCTGAGGCACAGAGACTCCAGCGTGGGGTTGATCTCCAGATCAGTCCCTGGAACTTGGCATTCTGGGAATGAAAACACAAGCACAGAAATCAGTGGAGAGGGACAGAGATTTGAGGATGGCGTCTAATAACACACACACACACAAACACACACATACATATACACACACGCATATATACACACGTGCACGCACGCACACATAAACACAAACATATACCCACTCCTTTGCACACGGACACACACATGCGCTCATTTGCATACACACGAATACACAAAAAAACACACACACCTTGTTGTTGGAACAGGAGCATGGTCTGAGGAGACGTGTGTACAGGAAGTGAGTGAGTTCTCTGGACTGAACTTCTGCTTTGACTCGGCATGCTGTTGCTGCCGCCGGGATTCCCAAACCACAGGTTCTGAAACAAACACATACACACACACACACACACACACACACACACACACACACACACACATATATATATATATATATATACATATAAGCTGCCTGACACACTCGTCTACATGTGTCATCTGTAATCATGAGCCCTGTAGAGTCTATAGCACCATACTGAAGTACTCTAAATGATCAACACCGGTTAAATCACACCTGTGTGTGTGTGTGTGAGTCTGACCTGTCGTCCCTGCGCGCTGACAGCAGTAGGGTTGGCGAGTGTGTGTCGCGGGGACGCTCCGCTCAGAGCTCCAGCAGTCATCAGACTGATGCGTCCCGATGGAGGAGCTCCTCGCGGGGGGATCTGGAACCCTCGCTGCCCTCGCCGGCCCAAACCCGCACTCACAGATCCAGCTGTGGGCAGAGAGTTAGAGCCGTATGCCGGCCACCTGCGCACACACACACACACACACACACAGAGCATTTGTTCAATTATTTCGAACAGCATAATCACTCACTTTTCTATCAAGACCCTCCATCATAATCAATACGAACATCCTCATATGCGTGTAAACTCAAATCAATGATTTTAATAGAATATACATCAGCTAAACAGACAGCACACTGAAGTCATTGCATTTGGGAGCAGAGCTGAGCTTCTTCAGGTGAAGGTGCACCCTGGCTCTAGGGGTCAAACAACAGGCAGTAAGGTCAAGAGTCTCAGGGTGATTGTGGAGTCAGACTCTAGAGTCGTGATGTGGCCCTGTATACTGACCCATACTCAGAGCTTGTGCTCTGCATTTAACCCATCCAAGTGCATACACACACACACACACACACACTCACTCACCCTCTCCGGTACACTGCGCTGTCCATCATGGGTTTCCTAGGAAACAGACGGAGCAGCTTCAACACCTGCTGCTTCCACGACAACAGACGCTTCTTCTGCGTCTCTGTAAACGCCTGCAAACACACACACACATCCACAGTTACTCAACTAAAAAGTGTGTGTGTCTGTGTGTGTGTGTGTGTGTGTGCGCATGTATGTGTACCTATACGAGTTAACTAGTGTGTCTGTTTGTATGTTTATGTGTGTGTGTCTGTGTGAATGAGTTGGTGTTGGTTTCTGTGTGTGTGTGAGAGAGAGTGAGTGAGCGAGTGAGGTATTGTGTCTGTGTATGTGAGAGTGAGGTAGTGCGTGTGTGTGAGAAACAGGGAGAGACAGAGAGAGAGTGTGTCTGTCTCTATGTGTATGGTGATTGAGTTTTTTTTGTGTGTGCGTGTGTGTGAGAGAGTGCGTGCGTGTGTGTGTGTGTGTGTGTGTGTGTGTGTGTGTACGTGTGTGAGTGTGTGAGAGAGTGCGTGTGTGTGTGTGTGTGTGTGTGTGAGAGTGTGTGAGAGTGTGTGTGTGTTTAAGTCACCTCGTGTGTCAGACATTTCTCTATGAGCTGCAGGTAACAGCTGATGTTCTCCTCATCGGGCCTGGACACCAACAGCTGCGTACACACTGCGCGCACACACACACACACACACACACACATATTAATGCTGAAGAATATCCCAGTATGAATCTGACAAGCACATATAATCCAAGACAGCAGTCCTCGACCTGGAATATAGATCTGATGTTTTAAATCTTTATCAAATAGCTTCATTCCTTCAACACTTTAATCATAATAGCTGAAATAACTGCTGTATTTTGGCTTTAAGATGATGACAGCACACAATATTAAACTATTGCAAAAAAAACAGTATTGAGCTTAAAGTGGCAGTGATGCAGTGTGAATGTTTGCCTAGAGGTATTGCAGTAAAATTATTATTAATGTTTATTCCCCCCAGCCCCTCTTCTGACAACTCCACACAAGTAGCCAGATTGACAACACAAACCATGAGAGAGTGTGTGTGTGTGTGTGTGTGTGTGTGTGTGTGTGTGTATATAAACCTTTCCCCATCACGCGTGTGAACTGTCCGGTGATGTCTCCGTCAGCGATGGGTGGAGATGAGGATTCTCCGTCACACACTGGGGGATTGTGGGTCTGAAAGCCCTCTGTTTCCTTCTCTTCACCGGGATTGGCTGCCTTCTCCACAGGTGTAACTCCAGGCTCCACCTCCTTTTGGGCAGCAGTGGGCGGGGCATAGACTTTGATTGGCGTGATAATGATCTGCTGAAGCTCCTGTAAAGCATTCCGGACGTTCCCGCCTTCCAGAATATCCTAAAAACAGCAGAAGTACTGAGTTCAGAGACGAGTGAACCCACGGCGGAGTTTAAATCCAGCAGACGGATCCAATACTAACCTTTTCTAGAGACCTCAGGACGCTCTGCCGCTCGCGGAGCTTCTGTATGCTCAGAGCGATCTTATGCCGAGCTCCTTTCGTCACGTTCTGCAGGAAACACCAAGCACACAAACAATAAATGCTCAGCTCTGATTAGCTGATGACATAAAATTACATTCTTCATTGATTTTAGGATTTTTTTTTTTTTGCTAAGAGGGCGGAGCTTTGAAGTGAAATGAGCCAATGAGTGCAGAGTTTAAATGGATCAATCAAGTATCAATTGAGGAAAACTTTCAGGGCAAATGAGCCAATTAGGTGTCATTGAAGGTGGAGGTATGAGGACAAATGAGCCAATCAGTATTAATGAAGGCAAAGTTTAAATGAACCAATCAGGTCTCTATGAAGGTTGAGCGTTGAGGTAAAATAAGCTAATCAGACACCAATGAGGGAGGAGCTTTGAGGTCAAATGTGTTAATCAGTATCAATGAGGGTGTGATTTAAATGAGCCAATAAGACGTTGATAAGGGCAGAGCTTTCAGGACAAATGAGCAAATCACGTGCCAATGAGGGTGGAGCTTTAGGGACAAATGAGCCAATCAGGTCTTAAATAGGGTGGAGCTGTGAGATGAACTGTGCTAATTGGTATCAATGAGGGTGAAGCATAAATGAACCAATCAGATCTCAATGAGGGTGGAGCGTTGAGGTGAAATGTGTTAATCAGTATCACTGAGGGTGGAGTTTAAATGAACCAATCAGGTGTCATTCAGGGTGGAGCTTTGAAGTGAAATGAACCAATCAGGTATCGATGGGGGTGGGGTTTAAATGAGCCAATAAGATGTTGATGAAGGCAGAGCTTTGAAGACAAATAAGCAAATCAGGTGTCAATGAGGGTGGAGCCTACCTGTGACTCCAGGTGCTGCTCTGTGAGAATCATCATTTCCTCATACGTCATCTGAGAAAAGAGCGATGCATATTTATGCAGACGAAGACTCTTCAGCCAGGCCGGCACATCTGGAGGAACACACACAGCAGTAAAAAGATGAATACACCAAGAGCCTTCATGACTTAATGAATGAAATACACTGTTTTGTCCACTATGGCAACCCAGAGTACTGAAATATAATTGGCTAAACTGGCAGTGGGCGGAGTTAAAGAGATCAAAACAAAGACAGACACTTCAGCGTTGAGTAATTTATGGGATAATTAAGTTTGTGTGTGAACTACTGCTTTGAGTACAGATTTACATCCACTAGCACACAACTAAATAGCTTAACTATTAGAAATGTAAACCGCATGATCTCCACCTTTCATGCCGCTGCCGTCCTCCTGGAAAGTGTTGCGCAGGTTGGTCTGCTCCTCCGTCTGCTCGCTGCCAGACGACGCCACGCTGCTCTGCGGAGAGAGAGGGGCGTGTTCAGCTCCAGCTATAGCCTGACAGACCACACCCTCTTCCTGGCTCAGCCAATCAGAGCTGCAGGCCGTTTGATTGGCAGGCATGAGTGACATCGAGGGCTTCAGCGGGGTCGGCTGCACCTGACCAGGTAGTCCTGCAGAGCAGATATTAACTATTAATAATACTACTATTATAATATCACATAGAAAAATATGCTTAATGAAGCAAAAAAAAATTAGAAAATGCACATAACACTGATGCACACACCTATTATTATTGTTATTGGATATTATTATTATTATTTTTGGAAAATCTGCACATGTGCTTCATTAAATAATATTATTATTATTATTAGTGTGGGCATGGCCTAAAAGACTTTACAAACTGCGTTGCAAATAAATCGTACAAATATGTGCATATTATTCAATAACGTTCCTGAAATGAATATAAAAACTGAATAAATATATCTCATAAGTAAATAAATAGAGTCAATGACGGGCTAAATCTGTACCTGATGTGTTTATCATCAGTGGTTTACCTGTGCTGCTGCTGTTGACAGGTGAGCTGACTCCACCTGCCGCAGGGAAAGGCATGTGTCCGTTGTGTGCGGCTGGCGAGCTGCATGTGGATGGCAGCTTCTCCTGCCAGCTGTAGCCGCTCTCCAGAGCCTCGGCAGAGCAGGGCCACTCGTCCGACCCCTGCCGGCAGTGATGGTATGGCCCAGGGGGCGGCGGCCGTGCAGACAGCTGCTCCTCCAGGTGGTTGAGCCACATGGCCAGCGAGGTGCGGTCCTCCAGAGTGGTGGCCGGGTGGATGAGGGCATAAGACAGCAGCTGCCGGCTCTCCTCCACAAACAGGCTGCTCTCGATAGTGTGGCTCAGCACATTCTGCAGCAGATGCATGTACTCGCACTTGGCTTCGCTGTTGCGTGGCTGCAGCAGGGGCAGATGTGACAGCAGCAGAGACACCACCTTCTCCTTGGGCTCCTGCTGCCACTGGCTGACGATGGCTGCACGCAGGAGGAGATATTATACAAGCTCAACGTTATTATCCAGGGTGTATAGAGAAATCAGAGTGAAACTCAACACCTTTTAATATAATATGTGTGGTTTCAGCATCAATATCACTATGTGATCATTCGCAATAGTGACATTGCAAGATATGCAGTACTGAGTGTGTATTATAGCATATTCTCATACACACACACACACACACACACACTGCTGCCACTGTGTTTAAACCGCTTATTAAAGTGATTTCTGCATAACAGGTCGCCATTAAACATGATAATCAAGTGTTCACATAAGCGTGTTGCTTTTACCTGCATTGTTGGCTTCGGCCTCCAGTATGTGTATCTCTGTGCAGTCGGCCAGCCAGTGGTCCAGACAGATGTGCAGAAACCGGGCCTGGGTCCGAGAAACCCGCTTCAGCAGCGACAGCAGCGCCACCGTTTGCTCGCACTCATTCCAGCCCTTAAACCAGTCCGTCAAAATGCCCACCTGGTCCCGGAACATCATGGCGAGTCTCGTCACGCTCGGGGGCGGGGCTGAAGGGAGGGGCGGGCCTTGTATAAACTGGGGCAGGGTTACAGGCAGTGCTCCAGTCCACTCACAGATACATCGGAAAGCCCTCACATGGTTCTGGAGCACAGCCGACACCACCGGGGTTTGGGCTCAGGGTTCGACAGTACAGCGAGACGGAGGTCCCGTGAGGAACACAGGCGTCTCTAATGCATCTTCACTCATACACGGACACCGGCAGCTACAGACATAGACACATACACACACGTCAGATAAACACCAGAGCTGTCTGACACACACACACACACACACACATCTGTCTCAGATTATCACAGAGCCGCACATAATCAGATTCACACCATCCTGCAGACCACAGCAACTCTCAGCGGCGGATTACAGCCATCGCTACAGCTGACCTACACACACACACACACACACACACCTCACTGTGCCTTCAGATGATTGTAGATGTAAGGAAAATACAGTTAGCGCTGCATGATATTGGGAAAAATTGGATGTACATATATTGCGATATGAATAAAATCATTTTATTCATTTAGATAGACTGGGATGATAAAGTCTGTTTCTATGCAGCACCTTTGCATAAATCATAATAAATTACAAGCACATAGAAATACCACAGAGCAAAGATGAAAGTGAAATAAACAGTGCTTTATGGTTTTCTGAATAGTCTAACAGTATTCAGGTACAGAAATTAAACAATCGAACATAAAATAACATGTCATTAGTGTATAAATTATTTAAAATAATAATATCTTTTAATCTTTATTAAACAATTTTAATCCTGCGATGTGACTATTGCAGATACACACATTACCATATCGATGTTTAATCTATATATTGTTCAGCCCTACAGTCAGATGAGAAAGAAAGAAGTCAGACAAGAGATTAATACAGTCAGATGAGGATAAATTAAAGTCAAAGCATATATAGAATACAGCTGAGGAGTACTACAGTCAGATGAGGTGTACAATCAGCAAACAGTAAATACAGATGAGGTTAGATGAGGTTGAAAATGGGAGTGATTACATTCAAGAGAGGTTTAAATTCAGTCAGAGGAGGGTAAATGCAGTCAATCGAGGAGTACTACAGGTAGATGGGAGGTTTAAAAATCACAGGATGGTAAATACAGTCACATGAGAATAACGGGGGAGTAATTACAGTTTGAAGATATAAAGACTACAATCAGCTGAGAAGTAATACAGTCGGATGAGTTGTAAAATCAGGAAACAGATAATAGATTAGGATAAATACGGGATTAATTTAGAGGTGTAAAAGCAGACACGGGAAGTACGTCAGACAAGGATAAGAAAAGTAGAGAAAGAGGAGGTAATTACAGTCAAAAAAGATGTATCAGTCAGAAGAGGGTAATTACAGTCAGTTGAGGTGTAAAATTAGAGGACATTGAATAGTCAGATGAAGATAAATATAAGAGCAATTACAGTAAAAAGAGGTGTAAAATCAGTCAGAGAGGGGTAAATAGAAATACAGTGAAACAAGGGTACAATCAGATACAGTCAGATAAGGACAAATACAGAAGTAATTACAGCCAAAAGAGATGTAAAGGTAAATACAGAGGGTAAATACAGTGAGACAAGGAGTAATTAGTATTCAGATGAAGATAATTAGAAATTAGTAATTACAATCAAAAGAGGTGTAAAATCAGTCAGTCATGGGTAAATACAGCAAGAGAGCAAAATCAGAAGATGGTAAATACAGTCAGATGAGGATAAATATAAACAGAGGAATTAGTCAAAATAGGTGTAATATTCAGTCAAAAGATAAATACAGTCAATTGAGAAGTACCTCAGTCATATGTGGAGACATACAGTGAGATGACGATGAATATAGGTGGAGTAATTACAGTGGAAAGAGGTGTAAATATCATTTAGAGGATGGTAAATACAGTCAAACAATTAGTACTACAGTCAGGTGAGGATAAATATAGGTGGAGTAAATACAGTTGAAAGAGGGCAAATACAGTCAAATAATGAGTACTACAGTCAGATGAGGATAAATATAGGAGTATTTACAGTCAAAATATGTAAAATCAGTCAAGGGAGGGGGAAATACAGTCAGACAAGGGGTAATTACAGTCAGATGTGGATAAAGGAGTATTAACAGTCCAAAGATATGTAAAATCAGTCAGAGGAGGGAAAATACAGTGAGATGAGAATAAATATAGGTGAAGGAATTACAGTCAAAAGAGGTGTAAAAATCAGTCAGATGGTAAATACAGTCAAATGAGGAGTACTACAGTCAGACGAGGATAAACACAGTCAGATGATGATAAATATAGGTGGAGTAATTACAGTCAAATGACGTGCAAAAATCATTCAGAGGGTATTTACAGTCAAACGATGAGTACTACAGTCAGATGAGGATAAATACAGGAGTAATTACAGTCCAAAGATGTGTAAAATCAGTCAGTTGAGGCGTAATTACAGTCAGAAGAGGATAAATATAGGTGTGATTATAGACAAAAGAGGTGTAAACAATCAGTCAGAGGAGGGTAAATACAGTCGAATCAGGTGTAAAATCAGAGGACGGTAAATACAGTCAGATGAGGGGTAATTACAGTCAGAAGAGGAGCACATACAATCAGACGAGGGTGAATAAAGTTTGAAAAAGTGTAAAATCATTTTGTCATGGGTAAATACAGACAGATATGATATAAATCAGTCAGAGGAAAGCAGATACAGTCAGAGGCTATTGAAATCAGTCTGAGGGGATAATAAATAGTCAGAAGCGGAAAATACAGCAAGAGGGAAAAGACTGTTAAAATCAGTAAATGACACAATTTGGTAAACAGTCAGGACAAAATCAGCCAGATGAAGTCTCAATAATAATAATAATAATATAAACAAACAGACAGGATATAATATCAGGATAGAATAAAATGACTAATGCTGTAAACTCAGATGAGGGTCATGCCATAAAGGTAAAATTCAGAAACACAAACTGAGGTGAACTCCAGAAAAATCTGAACTAAGTCATAAATGAGTAAATCAGTCCGATGTTGGAGAAACATATAAAACACAAATGAGTAAACAGAAGAGGAGTGCATTCTGTCACATGGAGTAAAATCATTTATATATGGAGTAAACTCTGGACAAATGAACTGAATACAGTCAGAAGAAGAGTACATCCAGTCAGATCACGGCTAGGGTAAAGCGGAATTCACCAACATGAATGGAAAATAAAGTAAGAATGAGGTAAACCCTGTCAGAGGTGTAAAAATCACACAGATGGGGCGTGAATTCAAACAAACCGAGTAAATCAGCAAGCCAGAGGAACATTTCGGTAGATTAGGGGTAAAAGCACACATACAATGGAGAAATCAGACAGATGAGGGATACAAGTGGAATCAGCTCAGTGTGAGGTGAAAATAATGAATAACGTTATATGGATGTGAGGCGGCGGAGTATCGATAGCCGCTGCTAGCTTTAAACACACACACACACACACATACATTAGCGCCATACAGTATAAAACACACATATAATGATGAGAATTGTTATATAATAGTCAGTGGTTTATAGATAATGATTAAAAATCCTCAATTAAAGCAGAAATGAAATAAAATGAACGCTGAAGCGCGGCTAACAGGCCTGATGCTAAAGCTAATGCTAACAGCAATCTGACTGAACACAACAACATAAACACACTCACACATACACACATCCTCGTTCTTTCACACACATATCCATGCGATCTCTCTCTCACACACACCGGAATGCAACGTACATCAATAACAACACACCTGATTCCGCAATAACGCAGAGTTTACGAGGAGAGCATCGCAAACCCTCACTACAGCACAAGCCCGGCGCTAACACACACTCACTCACTCACTCACACACTCACTCTCTCGCACACACACACTTACTAGTGGTCAGGCGTGTGTAGAGTGTGTAAACACAGCGGTGATGAAGAACAGGCTGAACACTGCAGCTCTACAGAATAACACACAACACACACACATAGGGAGTGAGAGATTGACAGAGAGAGAGAGAGAGAGAGAGAGAGAG
>CAIGQZ010032251.1:72374-82953 GCA_903798205.1 Danio tinwini | reverse complement strand
ACACACACACACACACACACACACACACACACACACACACACACACACACAGAGTGAAAAAGGCCCCACAGAGCTCTCCCACAGTTAGACATTGGCCAGACAGACTGATGGCCCCACCCCACTCTCACGCCATTGGCTGAGTCCAGTGTCAGTCACTCAAACACACATTCCAAAGCACTTCACGGTACTTTAAAGGTGCTGTATGTCAGTTTTTGACTCTTCTAAAGCATAAAAACACCAAAATATTTATGAAAAACACCAAAATTTATCTGCAAACCTGCCCACTGCCAGTTTAGCCAATTATATTTCAGCATTCCAGGTTGCCAGACTCTAAAATGAGACCCAGCGGTTATTAATTAGCAAATAATATAAATATTAGAAGCATAAACATTAGGTGAGAAGGTCACATTGTAACCCCGTGTCCTCACAACACGCTACGTGATGAGACAAGCAGTGATGAGCAGTTTGGCTGTTTGCAGCAGACGAAACACGACAGAAATGTAAATCCAGCCATTCAGAAGAACAGAATAGTGCACTCACTGCACTCCAGCTCAATGATGAGCTTTATAATCTAATGAACACATATTAAAGCTCTTGAACATGATTAAATGTAGACGCTGAATCACTGATATGTGTTGGTCTGCACTGAGTCTCAGCTCTAGAGTTCAGTTTCAGACGCTTTATTGTATTCTCCAGATCTGAGCTGAACTATCTGCTGCTGCTTTCAGTATATGACCATAAATGTGCTGTAAAACAGCCTTCAGACTCACATTATCAGCATTTAACACACAATAAAGCACATGAGCTGTAGCTGAGCTCATCATGGTCAGTGTTCTGTTGTTCAGCTGTCAGAAATAGCAGCTGTTTCTAACCAAACTCGCTCCTGTACTCAATCTGGCAACCTGCGCTTGCATTTGTTTTGATTCAGGAATGTAATACCTAGTTCAACCACTGGGTGTCAAACTTACATACTGCACCTTTAAAGTCCACATGAATGAGAAGCTGTGACTGCTTTTTTTTTTGTACTGTGACCAAGCAGCGACCTCCAGCTCTCCCTCATCAAGCTGATACGGACGTAACTGAAACTGCAATTCATCGAAACTCCGCTAGTCCTGGCTCCATAATAGAGCAGATTACTATTGAGCCACTGTTAAAATGGCCGACTTTACAGCAGAAATACAGGTGTTTACAGCCTGCTACAAAGAATGATTTTGGTGTATATAGCTATGATTACCCTTCATGACAACTGTGAGGGGGTGAGTGTTTTTATAACTCATCCATTTCCTTTATATTGAGTTATATTAAGTCTGCATAATTAAGAGGCGTGGCCACTTGAGTGACAGCTAGGTCTCTCTGGTCGCCATCACTTCTCCTCAGCTGATTAGCCCGCTGAGCTCGGCATATACATCGTATTTTTGTGCTATTTTATGGGGCTTTACACAGTCAGTTGCCTTTTGGAATTATTTCCTACAATTATCAGATGATATGGCATGCTGTGTGTGCTTAATTGTGCTCATAAACCATTCACATGGCCTCCATTTCTCAGCTGAATGAACTGATATACTTCTTTCTATAAATGTATTTGTGTTGTATATGATCACTTATAATGTTCTTTAGAGCTGTAATGCACTCCAGAATCTGACAGATTGATCAGCTGTAGGCTCTAGATCAGTCATCTGAAGCGTTATACAGTGTTCTGCTGGAGTTCATCAGTCCTGCATTTACTAACACACACTATATCTCAAGTGTTTGGAAGTCGTTTGTGTTTTCCTCTTGTAGAAAAGCATCATCAGCACAATGTTTAGTGGCTCAGTGTGTCGCAGCAGTGATTTTAAAAGACTAAACACTTTATTAATATAGTGTACAACCAAGCACATGTGGTCAGAAGACAAACGAGTCACAGATAATGAAGTGTTAAGAGTTTCTCCCACAGAAAAGCCTGTCTAAGCAAAACGCTAGCAGGCGTCTGTAGCTCCGCCTCTTTGCCCTTGTTTGGTATCCCCCGATTGGAGCGATAACGCACGGACAAAATGGCGCCAGTTGGCCACGCCACTTGAAGCTTCATTTGTTTTTTCAGAAACCTATGAGTGACATCACAGATACTATGTCCATATCTTTTACTGTTTATGGTTGTGACGCAAAGAA
Organism: Danio tinwini; assembly: GCA_903798205.1. Classification (NCBI taxonomy): domain Eukaryota; kingdom Metazoa; phylum Chordata; class Actinopteri; order Cypriniformes; family Danionidae; genus Danio; species Danio tinwini. The sequence goes on along the minus strand of CAIGQZ010032251.1, from coordinate 80,808 downwards.
ACTAAATATTAAATGAGCAAACAGTAGGCGTGGCTTGTTTTCTCTACTGCGAGCTGATTGGATGTAGTAAAGTAGGTGTTTCATTCAGAAAGATTGGGGGAAAGTGTTTGGGGAGAGTTATTATTATGTTAGACCCGCCCAATACCTCAGACTGACCTAATCTGAGCATTTCCAGATTACCAGAGCAAACTGTTTCTTAATGACATGCGCAGATGAAGTGTTCACCACAGAACTAGCAACATGAGCGAACAACATCAACATGGTTAGTTTTGATTTCATGAGTACTTTAATTGTGAAGTAATCAAAGTTATACTCATAAAAATATAAAGTTATGTTTCAAAACAAATCACAGAAAGACTAAATATCGCAATGTGTTTCCCCCAATATGATGCCGACAGCATCGGCTGCTTAATGAGCTGAGCAGCTTACCTCTCTGGAACAGTCCTGTGTGCTGAACTCCTGCAGAAACACACATGAACACACCATCATCAGGAGACATTAATAACCACAGTGTGCTGTTGGAGAGCTCTGTGTGTTATGTATATCAGTTTAACTGCTCTGATGACAATAACAGTGCGCGCTCGCGTCTTTATTATGCTTTATTCCTCTCACCGGTGTCCGTCCTCCCGCTGCGCCTGCGTCTGTATGGTAGGAGCCATGGAGGAGCAAATACACGCGTCCCTTCAGCAGTGATGATCGATAAACGGCGAACACACACACAAAACGAAGACTTCTGATCAGTTTATCGACAATACAGCGGCGCACGAGCGTGTCACTTCCGGCCCGCAGACTACAGCAGCAGCAATAGTAGTAGCAGGACCCTGAGCGGCTGCCCGATCACCGCCTGAGCAAAACTCACCGCTCTGAGACTCAAAAATTAAGCGATTATCATGTAAAACATTCAGAAACCGTTTTTAATGATTTATTACATCATAGAATATTGGATTTTCAGTGAGAAAACCATATCCCCGTGAATGTAAACACTATCAAAGCTTTGTTATTAAATCGTGGTATTACGTACTTTACTCCCTGCTATTAATAAAAATAAAATTTTAAATTAATCGAATTACATATGAAACATAATTGAAAACATATTGTACAGTATAATAAGAGAGCTGAACGTTTGTTACATTTACATGTCAACTAAATTATTATTATAATTTAAGTGTATTTTATTACTTACAACTGTTTCATGCTGTAGTATTAACTATGGTGAACTGATAAACTACAATAAATACTGTAGTTTACTTTAGTTTTTACTACCGCAAACTGTGGTGTTTTGCTTGTCACTGTAGTTGTTCTGTTACCACAGCAACTGTAGAATCACTACAACAGATCAATCACTGTAGTTGTTGTGTTACCATAGCAACTGTAGAATCACCACAACAGATCAATCACTGTAGTTGTTGTTACCATAGCAACTGTAGAATCACCCCAACAAATCAATTACTGTACTTGTTGTTACCATAGCAACTGTAGAATCACAACAGATCAATCACTGTAGTTGTTTGTTGTGTTACCATAGCAACTGTAGAATCACTGCAACAGATCAATTACTGTAGTTGTTGTGTTACCATAGCAACTGTAGAATCACCACAACAGATCAATTACTGTAGTTGTTGTTACCATAGCAACTGTAGAATCACCACAACAGATCAATTACTGTACTTCTTGTTACCATAGCAACTGTAGAATCCCAACAGATCAATCACTGTAGTTGTTTGTTGTGTTACCATAGCAACTGTAGAATCACTACAACAGATCAATTACTGTAGTTGTTGTGTTACCATAGCAACTGTAGAATCACCACGACAGATTAATTACTGTAATTGGTGTAAGCATAACAACTGAAGAATCACCACAACAGATCAAATACTGTAGCTGTTGTTACTATAGCAACTGTAGAATCACCACAACAGATAAATACTAGTTTTTGTTACCATAGCAATTGTAGAATCACAACAGATCAATTACTGTAGTTGTGTTACCATAGCGACTGTAGAATCACAACAGATCAATTACTATAGTTGTGTTACCATAGCAACTGTAGAATCACAACAGATCAATTACTATAGTTGTGTTACCATAGCAACTGTAGAATCACCACAACATATTAGAGTACTTTACTACAGTGCGTTTCAAAAACAGCAGTATTTACTATAAATTTAGTTATATGTGAACACTGTATATAAACAATAAAAGAAGCAATAATTTATGTGCATTTTGTTTCATTCTAAAAAGCTGCAAGTTCATCTATTTTTATGTATGCATTCTGGGTCAAAATGTGAAGACTGAGGGTCAGTGCAAGATTAAGAGGAAATGATGAATAAAATGTTTAATAAATAAATAAATAAAGAAAGAAAGTTATTTTTCTTGAGTTCATGCATGTGTACAAAATAGAAACGTGTAAAAAAAAGTCTGTAAAATCGCTTTTATTACACAACATCATAATGCAAAAACACAAATTGGTACAAAAATAGAAAAGCAATAATTAGACAAGGATCTGTTAGTGTTTTATAGAGTGAAAGTAACAGCCGAATCTCCAACTAGTTTAACAGGTTAGACAGATAAACCGTTCATACAGGTCACCAGTCTGAGTTCTGGACTACAGGATAACATCACGCCCTTATGAAGAGAAAACGCTGTTAGGACGAATGAGCCGATCAGCCTCCTGAAACTCCTCATCACACACTAGCAGAGCTCCGCCTCTCACGGCAGCCCCACCCACATCCCCAGGCCATGCCTCTCCCGCCTGATGACATCACCTCCTCACGTCTGCATGTGCGTCGACAGATCAATCCTGTAACACAGCCAATGCTTTGCAGATCAATAGTGATGATATTTTCAAAACTCTTGCGAAATGACGCCATTTCCATTTACGAGTGTTTTGTGTCTAAGTTAATCCAAAATTCATAAAAGGTCATTGTGAATGACATCTATAGTGATATTTTCGAAGTGTCGATAAAAATACTCTTGCGAAATGACAACTTTTGATTGTTTTGGGATAAAATATGTCTGAAATTCATAAAGGTCATTCCAAAAATCTTTGCAAATGACATTAAGTTTACTCATATCGCACTCAATGCACTGTTATTCTTTTCCCACATAAGGAGACTATACAAGCTGTACGCAGTTTATACGTGGCATTCGTATAACGCAATAATAAAAATTCGTATAAAGACCAAATGAACTAAAATTATATTAAGAATAAATTCTTTACCTCAAAAACATAACGTTAGCGCCACATCCATGCAGATGAATGCGCAAATAGCCGGACTACTCTCACAAATAAAGTTAGCTATAGCTATACAGTGGGTACGGGAAGTATTCAGACCCCCTTAAATTTTTCACTTTTTGTTATATTGCAGCCATTCGCTAAAATTGTGAATATGTAAATATGTATTGTAAATATGTATATTTTTCCTCAGTGTACACACAACACCCCATATTACCAGAAAAAACACAGAATTGTTGAAATTTATGCAGATTTAATAAAAAAAGGAAAAACTCAAACGTCAAGTACAGCAATATCATGGATGAAAACCTTCTCCAGAGTGCTCAGGACCTCAGGTTTACCTTCCAACAAGACAATAACCCCAAGCACCCTAAAATAATCAAAGAGTTGCTTCATAACAACTCTGTGACTGTTCTTGAATGGCCCAGCCACAGCCCTGACCTAAACCAAATTGAGCATCGCTGGAGAGACCTAAAAATGGCTGTCCACCAACATTTACCATCCAATCTGACAGAACTGGAGAGGATCTGCATAGAGGAATGGCAGAAGATCCCCAAATCCAGGAGTGGAAAACTTGTTGCCTCTTTCCCAAAAAGACTCGTGGCTGTATTAGATTAAGAGAGGGCTTCTGCTGTATACTGAGGAAAGGGTCTGAATACTGAGGAGCATGTGATATTTCAGCTTTTCTTTTTTTAATAAATCTGCAAAAAGTCTCTGAGTTTTTCTGTCAATATGGGCTGCTGTGTGGACATTAATGAGGAACAAAATCAACTTAAATGATATTAGCAAATGGCTGCAATTTAACAGAGTGACCATTTTGAGGGACCATTTTCATATTACATTAAATCATTATCCTGAAAGTAAATAAAGTTTTCATTTCTTCATAAGATATTTTTAATTTCTGTTCCTGCTGTCAAACATTTAATCCAAAATAAAAGTTCATACTGACTAAATATATTTGTGCATACTGTGTATATCTTGGTGTATATAAACATATGCATGACTATACTGAACAAATTATTTGTTTATATTTATATAGTGTACAAATTAGACCTAAATAAATATCAGTTGTATATTTTTGTATTGTATCTACAGTACGTGTGTATTTAAACATGTATACATCAATATACACAGTACACATGTATATCTTATGTAAATACAAACTTTGATCTTGGATGCAATCCTTATCTTGGACTAATTTCTTCATAAATATTAATAATAATACTTTAATTTAGCAGGTTTTATTTCTCTCAACAAAATATGGATTTCGGCAAAAAATGCACAAATTTATTTTCGTATTTTTAGGACTGCTTCACAAGAAGTCAAGCAAACTAATGAAATAATATATACAAATAAGACTACACATTGTGTAGATAACAGTATGATAGCTGTGTGAATGCCTTGTAATGCGCAAAGCCCATTTATTGCATTGCTAAACAAATCATTAATATTAATATCTACATATAGAGAGAGTTTTACAGTATATTCAGATTCTTTATACTGTATAAATACAGTTCATCTGCTTGACTGTATGCAGAATATATAAGCTCATCAAGATCATGTTTTGTAGACTACTACACTTTTTTTGCAAGAAAATAAAAATAAAAACAAATCATAATTAATTCCCATTGGGTTTCACAAATATATCCTCCTTAATCGTCTGAAAAAGCATCTCACATGTGCGTAAACACTTCATGATGCATGCCAGAAATTGACCGGTTTCCTTTAGTCGTGTTTTCAATTCACAATTCAAATCTGCATGGTAATGAAGACACAAACGCCACACCACAGCAAAGACACATCACAAGGACATTAACTAGAGTTCACATAAGATTAATTAGAGACAGGAGAGAAATGAGGCTGACCTGCTCAGCACGTACAGGAACTGATCTGGATCATCTGCAAACCCCCTGCACACAAAACAAGACCATAACACAGATCTTACACAAACGAGCGGCACAAACATGCGAATTAAACATCTGTTTTTAAACATGAAACCTAAAACTACTAACAATATTTAACAAACTATAGACATTCAGTGTCGCACTGCCATAAGAAAACTAATTACACTGTTAAACGCTTCAAAATAAAGGGTGGCACGGTGGCTCAGTGGTTAGCACTGTGGCCTCACAGCAGGAAGGTTGCTGGTTTGAGCCTCAGCTGGGTCAGTGTGTGTTTCTGTGTGGAGTTTGCATGTTCTCCCAGTGTTGGTGTGGGTTTCCTCCGGGTGCTCCGGTTTCCCCCACAGTCCAAACACATGCGCTATAGGGGAATTGATCAACTAAACTGGCCGTAGTGTATGAGTGTGAGTGTTAATGAGTGTGTATGGGTGTTAATATTCATCCACTGTATAAAACATATGCAGGAATAGTTGGCGGTTCATTTCACTGTGGCAACCTTTGAAATAGAGACTAAGCCAAAGGAAAATGAATGAATACATTTATTTAAAGGGGCAGTTCACACAAAATACTTTGAACAACGTTGTCACGTTGTTTTTCCTACTGTGGAGGTCAATGGTGACAGATTTCTAACATTCTTCAAAATATCTTCTTTTGTGTTCAACAGATAATGGAAACTCACTTGAGGGAGAGTAAAGAGTGAGTAAATGTTATTTTTGAGTGAACTGCTACTTTAAGAAATAAACATGGAAAAGGGGGCGTGGTCTAGTTGGTTTCTGGGCGTGTTTGTTTTGTGCTGCTTCAGCATGTTTGTGTAATTTGGCTCAGTGCAGCAGTAAATGTGTTGATCTGTGGCCTAATTATGGGATGTTGACGGCCTCACCCTGAGCCCCAGTGATAGAAGACCCGGTCCTGATAGTACAGACACAGAAAGAGCCACACGCTGATGGTCTCCAGCCAGAAGATGACGAAGAGAAACCACACCGAGGACAGCAGCAGCTCACACACCATCCTGAGAAGAACACTGCATTAATACACATTACAACACATCTGCTTAAAGGAGACCTATTATCCTCTTATTATGATGTTAAATGCGTCTCTGCTGTGTCTAGAGTGTGTGTGTGTGTGTGTGTGTGTGTTTGAGTTTAAGCTGAGAATAGCCCACAGATAATGTTCTCCAGCTCTCTGAAGCTGACCCTTTCAGGCTTTGATCCTAATGGTGGCGTTTTGGTGACTGTCGCTTTAAATGCAAATAAGATTCAGAAGAGGGCGGAGCTACAGACGGCTGTGCTTCCCCATAGTGTCAAATGTAAAACAGCAGTGTGTGTGTTGTGAGTGCTGGTCAGGTGTGCTTCAGTGTGAGTGTGTGCTTCATGCTTCTGTCAGTCTATGTCGCTCCTGTTCATCTGTGCTTGATCTAAAACTCCACATCTATAATCCTCTTAGTCTATGCTGACATTATCTTCAGCAGCTCAAACACTCTAATGGCTAATGGACAGACGGCTGCTTCTCACTCAGGGCTGCTGTTTATGCTAATGAGATGGAGAGATGGGCACTAGTGGGCGGGGCTTTCCCCCTCTGATGACATGTACAAGGAGAGAATGTCAATCAAAGAGTTTCATTCATTAAGTCTGATTATAAATAAGTTCATCTTGACCGTTAGAGGCTGGAGATATTCACACACTGCAGACACACAAGTGTTTAAACCCCTTGTGAACCAGAAGTAGCTGACACTTTTATTTCAGTATGCTGATGTATATCTACAGGAAACTAAATATTGATTAGGGGCGGGGTTTATATTTGAGCTTCACCTCTAATATTGCACTCTCAACAAAATAACAGATGGAGGGGTGTGGCTAAGCATATTTCACCCAATCAAGAGTCATCAGAGAATGACTGCTGTTCCATAGTGGATGCAGATGAGCAGATTGTGATTAAAGATGATAAATTTCATACTTGCAGGGATTAACTGTTCAATTTTAAGGGCGCCTATTTTACTTTGATGAGATGCAAGATCAGCCTTTAGTGTCTCCAGAATGTGTCTGTATAGTTTCAGCTCTAAAAACCCATTCAATCATTTATCGTAGCCTCCAGAATCATTTTGGTGTCGGAGTACAGTGTAGCTGTTTCTGTAGCCTGTGGCTTTAAATGCAAATGAGCTGCTTCTCCCCGCCCACTGCTCCCACACGCATGTCTGCTTCTCCTGCATTACGTCAGATAAACAGCAGTCAGTGACAGAGACAGACACAGAGGTGTCTGAAATACAGCTCACTAGTCACAAATACAAAATAAGTTTATTTGATGTATTTTGGTGGAGTTTATTCAACTTACACACACAAATGACGTTTGCGGTACACACACACACACACACACACACACACACATTTATATGCATGTTTACTGACCCCATGCGGCTGTGGTGATTATAGTGGTTATGAATTACTGTGAGTTTACTGTCTTTATAGACCCTTTTCACGCTTCTGAGTTTCTCAGTAGCGGGAGTGAATGGAAGAATACAACAAATAATAAAAGAAAAACTCCACGATGATGTTATAAAGACGTTCAGAAAAAGGAAAAAGTGTGCGACTTGTGTGAGAGAATAACATCACAGTTACTGTCCTGTCCCATAGACGCTGCATTAGAAACATCTCGCACAAACGGTAATTTGTTTTTTTGAAACTTGAAGCAAAGATGATATAATACATACAGAAACACATATAAATGTGCATAGGTTTATTAAAAATCTAAATATTAAAAACTTGCAAGGTTTGACCGTTAAACACGTCATAACAGGCTTGTGAAAAGGCTCCATTACAAACATGCTCTGTTTTAAAACGTTTTAAACGTCTAATATTAATTGCTGAGCTGCAGCTGATCACAGAGAGCTGAACTTTTAATCTTAGTTTATTTGCAAAAAAATGTTCTGTGGACACATGTTATTATGGTGCCTGTCAATCAATTCGGTGGGCGGGGAAACCGCGCTCTTGTCACGTTGCGGTGGGACTCAGAATCACTGGGATTTGAGTCCTATATTAACATCAGGAAATATTGTGTTTCCATCACTCCAATATGACTGTGGACACACTATACTCCACACAGCTCTGTCCACACAGCCTACAGCAGAGGACTTTCACCAGAGGAGCTCTTTAAACCGAACAACGTGCGCTAAACACATTTGGTTGTCAAGAGAAATTTATGATGAAAAGGGTTTTGCAGCAAAAATGTACACTAATTGTCCTTTATTATGAAAATCAACACACACACACACACACACACACACACACACACACACACACACACA
>CAIGQZ010032251.1:22829-35312 GCA_903798205.1 Danio tinwini | reverse complement strand
GTGTGTGTGTGTGTGTGTGTGTGTGTGTGTGTGTGTGTGTGTGTGTGCGTGTGTGTGTGTGTGTGTGTGTGTTCAGTCTGTCGAGTCTGCGTCCTCCAGAGGTCGAAGGTCAGCGGCTGCAGGGCCTTATAGAAGGAAACAAACGCTGGCTGGAGGCTCAAAGGAAGAACCACAATATGTATCCTTACACACAGGTACACACACACACACACACACACACACACACACACACACACACACACACGTGCACACATATTTTCACGTACTCATGTTCTCACACTAACACACACTCACTGTTTCACACAATCTTATTTGTGTGTACACACACACACACACACATTAATATCCACTTGTCACTTACAAACTTAAATGCATACACACACACACAGTCACTTACAAACTTAAATGCGTACACACACACACACACACACACACACACACTTTTTTCCTGTTGTTTTCCTGAGCGTCACACACACACAGTCCTCTGTTCCCGAAGCTCAGATCAGTGTCCGGCAGTGGCAGCAGCAGCGGCGGCTTCATTCAGCTCAGCCTCGATGACAACAACCAGATTAAAGTTCATCATTTCTGAAGCACAGTAGAACACACACACACACACACACACACACACACCACTGCGTTTCTGAACCACCAGCACTGTTAAACTCTACGTTTCTACCTACACACTGCGGTGTTGTCTATATTTGTGTTCATAGCTGTGTGTAATGTCCTCATTTGTACTATATTTTTGTAAATGATTAAATGTCATTAATATTCTTCCAGGAGGTGTTCATGATTTGAGTTTCTCCTGATCTGATTTGTAGATATTGGTGAATGAACACTTGTTTGATCATTGTGGGGTGGTAATTCTCTTTCGAGTCCAGCAGAACAGTGTTGTGTGTTGGTTGCAGTAATGTTACTCCGCAGTGGTAAAACAGCTATTTTAGAAACCACGCGTAGGCTGTTCATATAATAAACTGATGCAGTGTTGTACATCATTAAATATTGATTTAATATTAACTTATCAACATATTTTACAATTATTTAAATGGCAGAGCAAAAACATAATAATTATTATTTCCTTTATTCAGCCAGGAGATCACATTGAGACAGCACTGTGTCTTCTTCCAGTGAGACCTGGTCAAGACGGCAGACAGCACATAAAGTTTCACATAAAAATCACAAGAAAACAATACCACAGAATGACTAAATCACCATTCATAAAAGGTCAGATCATGAAAAACAATTACAAGTATCCTTTAAAATGTTGTACTGAAGATGTTTACAACTACTCAGCATCGGAAGTGTCAAGATTAAGCAGATTTTGCAGGTCATTTCAAGCTCTAGGAGCATAAAAGGAAAAGGCACATTTGCCAAGTTCTGACAATACCCTCAGGACTGTTAAACGAATAAGATAATGGTCATTTACCTAAGAGAGCCTTTAAAGTAAAGAAGTACAAATGTAATTTTCTCCTTTGATATAAAGATAACCAATCTAAGGAATCATACAAAATATGCACCTGTGAGTGTGCGCCTGTGACCAAGCGTATTGCTGCATGATAAACAGAATCTAGTTGTCTGAGTAGTGGCTGCATGATCATCATCATCATTATAGACAGAAATGTACTCTCTACTAATTTCTTACGGGCCTTTTAATGAAAACAATTTTTTGACCAGTATAAGAAACCTAATTTTGGCCTAAGCTTTTTTCAATAACTTGTCAATGTGTATATTAAAGGCTAATCTCTCGTCAATCCAAATACCCAGATATTTGCAGGAGCTAACTCTTTCTATTTGTACACCATTTAAAGATGTATTTGTCTGATCTGTTACCTTAGTGCAGCCGCGGCTTAAAATCATATGTTTAGTCTTTTTTTAATTTAAAACCAATTTTAGATCCTGCAAAGTACACAGTAATACTTGAAAAGCGCTCTGTAAATACTGGACAGCTTGGTTTAAGGTGTGCCGCTGTATATATTATTGTCATCTGCATACAGGTGTCCTACGGCTGAAACTATTCCATGACCTAAATCATTAATGTAAATAGAAAAGAACAGCGGAGCTAAAACAGATCCTTGGGGAACCCCAGTGTTGACATTAAGAAAGGATTAATTATCATTTTCAACAGGCACACATTGAGTGCTTTCTGATAAATAATTTTCAGAGCAGGATGACTAAAACCTAAAAGCCTAAGTTTCTATAACATTAATTTATGATCTACAGAGTCAAAAGCTTTGGATAAATCAATGAATAGAGCAGCACATACTAGTATTAATGCTACGGTAACAAAATATAGGTGCGATTTTATATTAAATTGGTTATTAAAATGCTTAGTTTGAACGTGGTCACGTGTCAAAAAACGCGCCAAAAGCCGTTGATTGACTGAAGAAGACTGACGGAGTTCCTCTGAGGTAAACGCTTTTTTCCTTAACCTGTACTAAGCAACCTCATGACCTTTAATAATGTTTTAATGACGTTACGTTTAATGACGGGTGTACCTCAATCAACAGACAATTCAAAATAAATACGACTGAATGAATGCTGGATGTCAACATATAAATCGCAGTGAATTATTATTTATGACACCATAACCTCATAATGTGTTATTTTACGCAGTTTGTGTTTCCCTTTATAGTCATGTCATGTGTGATGAAACACTTGTTATATGGATTGTTTTAATGTGACGATGTACATAAGAACGCGGGAACGTTTCTGAAAACCAACATGCGTCCACAAATATTGAACTGATAATTTCACATATATTTTACATAATTTAAACGGGAGAACAAAAACATGAATATGCGTTCTTATTATTAATAAGCTACGCTAAAACTGCCATATAGGTGCGACTATATATTAAAGTATAATAATTGGGTTGTTAATATGACATCGCGTGACAAAAAACGCGCCAAAAGCCATTGACTGACAGAACGAGAGAAGAGCGCGGAAAGACTGACTGGAGTTCCTCTGAGGTAAACGCTTTTTCTTTAACCTTTACTAACTATAGGCTATAAACCAAACACATGACCTTTAATAATGTTATAATGACTTCATGAATTCAAAATAAATACGAATGCTGGATTTACATCACTCAAAGTCTTGAAATTACGGCGAATTATTATGCCGAAATATGAAACAATAACATCATAATCTCGTATTTTTAGCAGCTGTGTGTTTCCCTTTATGCTCATGTCATGTGGGATGACGATAAACACTTGGATGGTTTTATGGATGGTTAAAATATGACGAGGTAATGTTAAAATGCGGGAATGTTTATGTAAACCTACACAACGTTAGTAAACACTAGTGCTTTTATAGTAAAGTGTATTATATTGTATTTATTGTTATTTACAATTTATGAATACTACATAATACTGTAGTTTTACCTGTAGTGAACTGATAAACTGTAATAAACACTATAGGCTATACTTTAGTTTTTAGTACAGTAAACTGGTGCAATTAATATTTTACATTATATAGAGTTGTGGAAAACTACAGTATTGGTTAATTGTTTATTTTACTGTAGTTGTGTCACCATAGCAACTATAGGATTAACAAACCATAATTCAAGTACTTTATTATAGTACTGTTCAAAAGCACTAGTTTATGTTTAATTATTATAGTATTTTTCATGTGGATCTGAAGTAGTGCTTTAAAGCTCAGTCCAGTCTGCAGATGTAATGATGTATGCACAATTTTAGTTTGTAACTTGCATATTAGCATAAACAATAATTCTGTTTGGTAAGCTTAGATCTGATCTACACTGAATCACAGCCTTCTACATCGACATTCATCTTGAATAATCATTGGACTAGCTTGAACAATACAAGCACTAAAGTGCAGAATTAATCAGAATTAATTATTTGGCAGTGATGAAACTCTGGAGCTGATTCAGCATTATCGACTGCTCATCTCTCTAAAGCTGCTTCGACAAAATCTAGATTGTATAACGAGCTCTAGAAATAAAGACAGATTTTATTGTGTTTGTCATCATAAAGTAAAACACACGATCACAACTGACAACAATCGTAAAAAGTCTTTATTCAGTAATCATTCCATCTGTTTCTGTAAAAACATGATCTGTAATTGTTTTAAGACAGTGCAAAGTTGATTTCGTCATCATGAGATCAGTGAAGCAGCTCGGCTCGGATTTACCAACACGGTCCAAAACCACAGACACGGAAGGCCACAGACGGACACAAAGCAAAGAAAAAACATCGACTCCACCGTTACAAAAATGCATTGTGATTTGCAGGGCAGGACTCAAGCGATTAACACGTTACATTAACCGTTAACCTCGCGATGAGGGGAGGAGCTCTGGCAGTTTGACTGGCACATTCACTGTCCTATCAGAGTGAGGCTCCTCCCACAGTCTGTGACTGGCAAGAAAATACATTCAGGCAGCAAGGCTTCTCATTGGCTGACAGCCTGGTACTGCTCTGTGATTGGCTCTGTCCATCAGAAGACGTATATTTTGTCTCTTTGAACCGAGTCGAGGTCGTCGTCCATAGTGAGCAGAACCTGCGACAGACACATGTGTTTATTATAGAATACACAAGACATGTCACTCGTATTGTTTTCAATGGGGGAAAAGTGTAACAGTCAATATAGTGAATTAAGTACAGGAGCCAATCGTAGCTCACTATAGACTGAAGATTCTCTGGGGGAGGGGCTCAGACCAGACGAGTGTTTATGACAGTTTCTGCAGCTTCATTATTAACCCTTGGATTAGCAAACGCTCTGGAGTCTCAGTGAATACTTGCTTCACACACATGAGAAATATATCCGCACAAAGCTTCAAATCTCTACTGTTAAACAAACCAACTACACTTAAGAGCAAATGTTCTCTGGTTTTGTAATCTGTATGTAATGAACACAAGGTACAGTCAGTCCTATCTAACTCACATCACATTTTAGGCTTTGGTCCTAATTGTGGTGTTTTGTTGACTTGCTTTAAATTCAAATGAGATCATGCTCTTTTTAAGCAGAGGGCGGAGCTATAGATGACTGCACGTCACCATAGCAACAGATTCAAAACATGGCTATCATCCTATACTAATGAGAGAGATGCTGTGCACTAGTGGGCGGGGCTTTCCCCCTCTGATGACACGTATAAAGGCAGAAAGCCAATCAAAGTGTTTCTGCAGACTGTTTTGATCAAGTCTGATAATAACGAGTACAATTTATTCATGTTCACCATTAGAGGCTGCTGGAGATATTCGCACACTGCTGACACACAGCTGGGTTTAAACCCCTTATAAAAGTGATTTCTGCATAATAGGAGCCCTTTAAGTGGCATTATTCTCATTGGCTCTGCTGTTTTGGACTCACCAGGAAGGATCCAAACATGGCGATGGACGACAGGAAGTGCCAGATATCGTGATCATCGAAGAAGGACAGCAGGATACACTCGCGGTTGTGCTCTCGAGATTCAGCTGGAGTTTTCTGCACACACACACAGTTTGATCTGGTCAACATGACGGCATACAGGTACACAAGCTCACTTAATGCTTACACAAACAAATGAAAAACTATTCTGTCGTCATTTACAGAGTTACAACTTATATTGAAGCGTTTATATACTGCTGCTCTCTGATGAGCTGAAGTGCTTCTGTTAGCCTCACTTTTAAATCATTCAGAATAAAAGCGTCTGCTAAATGAGTAATTATAAATGTGTTGTAAATGTGTCCCCTTTACTTGTTTCAAACCACATTGAGTTTTTTTAGTCTGTTGAACAAAAAAGAAGGTATTTTGAAGAATGCTGGAAACCAGTAACCATTGACTTCCATAGTATTTATTGTCCTACTATAGAGGTCAATGATTACCGGCTACAGACTAAAAAAACTCAATGTGGTTTGAAACAAGTCAGGGGAGTAAATGACAGAATCTTAATTTTTGGGTGAACTGACCCTTTAAATGACCATAGAGAGACACTATATCAGCCTTTTTTCACTGAGTGGTATTGTAGAGTATGGTTCAGTACTTTCAGCTCTTATGCTCATTTCCACTGTCAAAAGGTACCTAAAAGCGAATCGTACCGTACCACTTTTTGGATACCCTATGCAAAGGGGTACCTAGCACAACAAAAGGGTACCAAAAGGTGGAGCTAGACGTGCAGCTGAATGCTATTGGTTTACAAAGAAAGGTCACTTGCTCGTGGACAAGCCAGGAGAATGAAAAGAAAAAGCGCCATTTTTAAAAACACAGCCGAGACATTACACAGTGTTTCCTCTAGGATTTTTTACAGCTGTGGCAGCAGGCCTGGTAGACACTGATCTACCAACTACCTATGGCGTTACTTCAATGACAAATGCTGTGAGCGCAGTATTACAAGTCGAGATCGCATTCATGTAATACGAGCATGCGAATCTCCGCTTGTGCACCTATTTCCTCTGTTCGTGCACAAAACTACTTGCACGCCCTCAAAGATACGCTGCTCAAGTGCAGATTTTCTTGTACGCGCTCAAATAAACACTGCTGAAGTGCTATTTAGTGCGTTTATGTGACAAGTATGTCTCCAACATTTATTAGATTTGCTAGGGACATTTATAAATGAGTCCAAATATACCTACAGAGCGGCATTAATGTGTCCTGAAGTAATGTGAAATGGCTATAAACTCCAGCAAGATAAAGTCATTGTATGCAGAGCCACAGACCTTTATCTATAAAGTATAATTCTGGAAACCGTTCATCATATCTAAAAGCTACGTGGTGTTTGCTGGCCTCACGCATCACGCACCTGTCAGTCAGTATATCACTTTACGATTACAGAAAAGTTTGCGCTGTTATAATTCACTTACCTTTTAATAGGTTTTGGTGCGATTGTAACCCGCTGTTTAAAAAAGAAAACACGACTAAATATTTTTGAACGAGAAGCTGTAATGTAGCCGTGGCGGGATGAGATTTGGTGTGGCTCCCCACCATGGAAGACTGAATGTAGCGGAAACCATGATTACAGCGTAATAATATATACATATAATAATGAGCCATGGTCGAGCCGAGCTCAAACAAACCTTGTCATCGTCTTGATGAACAGCAACAAAGCCAAGAACAAGAGCAGAATCTGCCCTGTGCCCTGTTGTCGTTTATGAGGCATCTAAAAGCCAGAATAGTTTCACTTTCTCCAGAGAGCTTGTGATCGTTCTTCGCGTGTCTACATTCGAAACTTCTTGAGCTGATGATAACAGCGTGTGCATGATTATTGAAGAGCTTCAGACACTCAATCCTTTCAGAAACAGACAAACGCAAGAGTGAAGCGCGAAAAAGCAGCAGCAAATGATTCTTTCAGCAACCTAAAAGATGAACACACCGTCATGTTTAACTATTGTCATCACCTTCTGCACTTACTTTTTAACAGGATATTAAAGAGAATGGTCCTCATGTAGTGTGTAACAGTGAATGAACACATCCAGCTGAGGGTTAAATCTGAAAGTGCAGCATGTTTAGAACTATTGATTCTTTAGCAAAATATTTGACTCAGAGTCGAATAAACAACTCGAGTTGGGTTCGGATCTTTTGTTTGATCACATCAATGTCGATATGGTACATCACCAAATATGGAGTTCCAGTTCTGTTAAAATGTGAACGCCCTTTCCCTCCACACACTAGCAGAGGCACGGGGGATCACGGGTCATGACGCAAAGATGACGATCACTGACAGATGGAGATTCGGCTGCGGGAATAAAGGGTTAAAGTTAATTTTCACAACAACACCACAGTATAGCTGACCGTGTGCTGTGTTCATCCTGTCATTTTTAATATAATAACCTACGCTGCAGCGCTGCAGCCATTTACTATTGAAGCAGCAGCAGAGACTATGGGACTTTGGCAGACTTTGACAGGGAGTTTGTCATAGGGATGCACCGATACTTGGATACTCGTTCGATATCGCATATTTTTGCTGGATCGGGTATCGGCCAGCTGGTACCAATCCAAATCCGATCTTGCGTGTGCTGTATTCTGTGTAATTTATAAGCCAACAAAAGCCACGAAGGAAGCCTATTAGGGGTGTGACAAGATGCCTACTCCACAAGACGAGACGAGATACGAGATTGGGTTTACGAGAACGAGACGAGATTTTTGCGGCACCTGCTGAACTTCGGTAAAAAACGGTTACGTCACACCCGCCAACCCAACCGAGTGACAAGCGCAACTCTAAGGCTAGCCTGGGTTGCCAGGTGTGTGCAAAGCACTTTATTTGCAGATCAAATCCAATCCTGCCTCCAATCGCCAATGCTCATTTCACCTTCACGCTCCATCATAACATCACAACTCACGAGACATATTTTCACCTCGACGAGAAATCTCGCCGCAATTTAATCTTGCGAGATCTCGTCGTACGAGATCTTGTCACACCCTTAAAGCAATCATGACAACACGAAAAACTCTCCAAGACTATTTGTTCCTGTTAGTTTAAATAATCAGTGCCGAAATGCATTTAGTTTTGCATTAAATGGGTTCATTTTGACGTGCAACATGGAGATCATTGCTGTTTCTAAATCACGCGCTGTGTCTGTTAGATCAGCAGATCGCATTCACAACACTGGAGTAGGGTTAGGCTATTACCTGCGCTTCACACACAAAGTAGGCCTACCTGAAACTTTAAATGAGAAAAGGCTCAATAATCATTGGACATCCTCAACGCACTGATTTCTCCCCTTTGTGGTGCTGTTTTGGAAGTGTTCGTATACCGGAGGGCTCTGCGCTGTGTCTCAGTGATACAAGCGCTTCATTCAGGCACCGGCTGCACAGACGCGACATGCGCCGCTCTTTAAGATTGTTCTTATGTTTGTGCGGCGAAAAGTTTGTAAAGCCTTGCTCATTGTGGATTAGTTGATTAAATTATTAAAAGTAAAAAATGACGGCCCGGCGCATATGAATTGTCATTAACAGAAAATGATTTAGCCTAATATCGGCTACTCTGAAACTGTGAATATTTCACTGTAATTTTATATATATTAACATTTTATTTAACAGGCCTGTTTGTCAGATTGTGCGCTAAAGCATAAGCAGACCTTGTTTTGAACTTCACCTCAAATATTCTTGTTTATTTTGTAGATCAATGACCAACATAAATACATTAAAATAACCAACAAATTAAACCAAACCAAATTAGTTTCAAAAAGAACATGATTTTTCAGACAAAAAAAGATTTTTCAGACATGCTTTCAGTTTCTCCATCTCACGCGGCTATAGGCGAGGGAATGTTTATTAAGTAAAACTGGCCTCAGACGGTTTAGTTTAGTCTGCTTCAAACCTGCAGGAAAATATCAGGCTTTGCTAAAAGGCGGATTGTTTTACTAACGATTAGGGTCAATAGTGGGAGCCTATTACAGTTTTCAGAGAAAAATCTGAATATTAAAAAGGAAACATAAGCTGGACCACAACAGATCAGGTCAATGTCATTATGAATGCTCAAATAATGTAGCCCAGAGTTTATAGCAAGCATCATGTTTAGTTAGATTGTGCCGTCTGTCATCTACAGTAGGCCTATAGGTCTGTTATTTTTACTTAAGAAAATATATTATTTGAGTTTAGCACCAGAACTATAGAAACCGTATTATGTTAATAATAATAAATATATATATTAATAAAAAACAGCACAATATCACGATCGGATCTGTATCAGTCGATACTCAGAATTTTAGTATCGAGATCGGATCGGTTTCAAATAATGGTATCAGTGCATCCCTAGTTTGTCAGTAATGTTACAGTTCATATGGAGCAGTTTCTTCTTCCTCCGGATCAGGACATGTAAGTGTGATTAATATTGTTGCCTCGTTTTGTGTAGTTTGCAAAATGTGTGTTGAATTGTGTGTTATAAGCTGTAATCACGTCTCTATTATAGATCAGTGCTTGTACTGTATCTCAGGTTAAATGTGTATGGGGCTGTTCACATATCGCGTCCAAAACTACGTTAAAAACACATCACGTGCCTCCTCCTTTACTGATTTAAATGCGTTTCTGAACTGGAGATCCTCTGCTGTTTGCCTTTGCTATGGCCACTATAAGCTGTACATACACATGCACTGCGCAGTCAAAATAGTTCAGCTTTTGACAGTGTGGATTAATACTGAATGTGTGTTGTTGTTGTTGGGGTTAGGGTTTAGAGTAGAGTAATTTGCTGGTGTTTAACTGCATTGATTTATTGCATTCCTGCATTGAGCTCTCACATACTCTCTGGCTGCTACTTCATAGCTATGGTGGGCATTTCTCCCTGTCTCGTGCTGAATGCAGTCGACCATTCGCAACAGACTGGATCATCGGACCAATCAGCACATATTAGCTTCAAGCTAAAGAGGGGTTTGAGAAAAAATGAATCACTGAACGATTCATATAGGAGTCGCTGGGATAATCAGGTAAAAATAAACGCAGATTATAAGACAATGAAAGTGTTTTTTGTCCCTGCATGCAGATCAGCCTGTTGTTGGAGACCCCTAAAACCAAAATATGACCTTTTTTAATAGGGGCTCATTAATGTTAGATGTGCTGGTGAGAATAAACACACAGATGAGAGGTCTGCTCTGACTGTGGACTAAATGTCTGCTGTGTGTGGTTTATCTGTAATTGGTAACATATCGGAGACTATAAGGGTCTATATGTGTTCATATATGTTCATTTATTTGATATAATCATAGATGTTACAGTAGACTATTTCACACTATGCTTGATCTGCAGTTCAAATCCAGTTGATGAAAGGTTAGTAATGAACATTTATACAGTATTGATGTGTATAAAGCATCTATGTAGAGAGAAGTGCTGCTCATATGATATGTGAGCGACCCGTACAGCTTTACTGTAGACGTTTCCTCCAGCGAGACTTACACTGACTGAAACTTTCTGTCGTACAGCACGCTCACCATTGGTACCCTTCTGGCAGTGGAGATATAAGCCTGATAATGGTGACCTGTACTGTACTGTACCACTTACGCATGTGACACACAAATGCTAGACACATAAAATACATTTAATTCATCACATCTCTTTTTGATATGAATATTTCGATGTATAGTGTGTGTGTGTGTGTGTGTGTGTGTGTGAGAGAGAGACCCACCTGCCATGTGCTGAGACCTTGAAAGAAGAAGAACAGAGCGAAACCCCATACCACAGCAGTGAAGAGTACACACACCAGCGCCAGACACTGGATTCGCTCGCCACTACGCAGCTGCACACACACACACACACACACACACACACACAGTTGATAAATGTGACTGAGCTCAATAAAGCAGGCGTGTGTGAGCAGAGCGCACCTTCATTATGATGTAGAAGGCGAAATACAGCAGCAGGTTACAGATGGCGATGGCCAACAGGTACGAGGCGAAGTCATTGGGCCGCTTGATGAGTCCATATGCCGCCCTGCGTGCGCGCACACACACACACACACACATGTGGGTCATGCGTGGGCTTGTAATTACATGACCGATAAAGAGTTGATGAAGAGAACTTACAGTGACCAGTTTACAATGTTCCCCATCACCAGCAGAACCATCCGATCCTACACACACACACACACACACACACATGTCTGACTGAATCACTGCAACAGCTATGTGTGTGTGTGTGTGTGTGTGTGTGTGTGTTAGTACTCACAATGTACATTGGTCCACTGCACTGGCGAATACAGTCTGTGTAGACCACATGCAACATCCTGCGCATGATCCCCGAGTCTGAAACACACACACTATCAGCTCTTCCTGCTGCATATGTGTGTGTGTGTGTATGTGTGTTAATCTGAAGCTTGTGTGTGGGTAAGAGTGTGTGTGTGTGCATATCTTGTCTGTCTGTGTGAATGTGTGTGTGTATGTCTGTGTTTTGAGTATGTGCATGTCTGTTTGTGTATGTGTGTGTGTGTGTTTGTGTTTGTGTTTGTGTGTGTGTGTGTGTGTGTGTGTGTGTGTGTGTGTGTGTGTGTGTGTGTGTGTGTGTGTGTGTGTGTGTGTGTGTGTGTCTCACCCAGTCTCCAGCGGCCCATGTAGTAGAGTTGTGTGCTCAGCAGCATCGTGGCCAGAATGTGAATGACAGAAAACACAATCCAGAAGGCCATGTTCCCTTTACCAAACACCTGAAACACACACATGCGCGCACACACACACACACACACACACACACACACACACACACGTGATTTAGACTCAGTGCACAACACAGTAGACTCTGTTTATGTGAGAGTGTGTGTGTTAGAGAGTGAGTGTGTTACCACATGTTTAAAGGTGTGTGTGTGTGTGTGTGTGTGTGTGTGTGTGTGCGCGCTCTCTCACCACGCCCAGCACAGAGAAGAATATGACCGCAGCCAGACAGGCGTAGGCGGAGTATGCGCTGGCGTTGATGTCCGGGTGTCTCTTCTGATACAGCTTCAGCATACACAGACCAGCAATCATATACATGAAGGACGTGTCTGACACACACACACACACACACACACACACACACACACACACACACACACACACACACACACACACACACACACACACACACACACAC
>CAIGQZ010032248.1:7926683-7938207 GCA_903798205.1 Danio tinwini | reverse complement strand
CTGGCTCATTACCTGCTTATTATTAGTTATTTTATTAATACTAATCTCACTCAATACTTTATCCCAACTACATTAATAACTATCAATAATTATAGTACAATTATAATAAAATTAATAATAGTATTTTATTGAGCTAAATATCTTAGTTTAATAATAGCATGTAATGAAAAGAGTGACCAAAATGTCAAATAGCACATGCAGTTGGGTTTATACATATTTGACCCAACGTTGGGTCCAGCCTTTTAAAGAGTCTATTTCTTTATTGGAGCCAAAAAAAATGCAAAAATCACTCACGCGACTTTATCATAAATTTAAGTTTTGTTCTTATGCCATTAAAAATATTTTCAGTACATATTTTGGTAATACTTTAGTTTAAATTGATTTCCACTATTAAATACTGGCTCATTACCTGCGTATTATGATTTATTTTATTAGTACTAATCCCCCCAATACTTTAACCCAACTACTACTACATTAATAACTATTAATAATTAGTAGTTTATTGAGCAAAAAAATCCTAGTTTATTATTAATATGTAATGGTAAGAGTGACCAAAATGTCAAATAACACACACAGTCTTCATGCATATATAGTTTGCAGACGGCTGCACCTCAGAATAGGGAACCAACTTTTACAGCTATAACAACCAGGCAATCGATAATACATTAACCAATGTCATCATTTGCCCTGCAACAAACCTGCCAGATCCATACTTCCAATGCAAACACGCCTGGCGCTGCGAATAACCGCTATGCTAGTATTTACTCAAGCACCCGTTGGTCCGACGCTGCAAAATCAGACATTTAACCTGCAAGAGTTCTGTGCAAGATTCTTTTGGCCATTTTTATTTGATTTGTTTCTGTGCTGTCTTCATGCTAAAGTTTCAGTTGAGCTGTGACTCATTCTCACTTTGAGTCGACTGACTTTCTATCTCTCGTTTTCATGAGTGGGTGTATTGTTTGTTAAGCATACGCTCTGTGAATTCCTTCTCTAAAGGCCATCTCTTCATAAATGCATGTTTCACCCAGAGAATATTTGACGAATGCATTATGACTTGTGCATGGCCCCGGGCTCATTGGCTGCGTTTAAAATTGAAGCTGGATAGGTTAAGAGAAGATGGACCACTTCCCCCTCTTCACCGCCGTTACTGTATTAATGCAGACAGAGATAGGCAGACCACAGCTAGACTCACACCAACTCTACTTCTGACTCTTAGATCAAGCGCATTCACATCGCTCACTGGGTCAAGAGAGATTCATCTGTAACTGATCGAATGCTCTAAGATATTGAAATTGCTGTATTTTACTGTGTTTTTGAAGGCTTGTGAATGGTTCATCAGTGTGTCTGTGTGTGTTTAAATCAAAGCATTTGTCTTTCAATGATTTTGCATTAATCCAGTCGGTCTCATCTTACTTTTTTTTTCTCATCAAATATGACAGATATCTACTTTGTTATAACAATAATATCATTTACACTGGGTCAAAAATGGTCTAAGATATTGAAATTGGTTTTATTTTGCTGTATTTTTGATGGCATGTTTCTGCATTCTTCAGTGTGTGTTATTTCAATCAAAGCATTTGTCTTTATGGTCTTTCAATATTTATCCAGTCAGTTTCAGCTCATTTTTTTTTTCATCATCTTTGCTTTTGTTTTCAGAAGTATTGACAGATTATGGATGTAAATTGCATCCTTACACGTTTATCAAACCCAATTTTGGTAAAATATGGACAAAACCAAATATATAAAATTTGAAGCAGTGGTTCAGGTTTATCCCTATTTTATCCAAATGCTGCATGAAAATAAAAAGAGTAATAATAAGAGTGTTGGTGAAAATATCAAGAGAGATTGATCTGTCTAAGGTTTTGAAATTGGTTTTATTTTGGTGTATGTACACTCTCAGAAATAAAGGCACAGGAGCTGTCACTGGGGTAGTACCTTTTCAAAAGGTACAAATTTGTACCTGAAGGGTCCATAATGGTACCTCAAAGGTACTTATTAGGTACATTAATATGTCCCTTAGGGTACCAATGTGGTTTGTTTGGGTACAAATATGCATCTTTTAAAAAGGTACTGCCCCAGTGACAGCTCCTGTGCCTTTATTTCTGAGAGTGTATAAAGGCACGTTTCTGCATTATCGTGAATGGTTCATCAGTGTGTGTATTTCAATCAAAGCGTTTGTCTTTATAGTCTTTCAATGCTTTTGCATTTATCCAGTCATCAAATATGGCAGGTTTTGGAAGTAAATTGCATCTTTACACTTGTTTTAAACCCAATTTGGAAAATTTGAGCAAACCCAAATATTGAGTTAAAAAATGTAATGACAAATATAAACCAGTAGGTCAGGTTTATTCAAATGTAGCCTGAAAATAAAAAAGTAGTAAGAGTGTTGGTAATTGTAATATATTTTACTCTGGGTCAAGATAGATTGATCTGTAAAGGATCAAATGGTCTAAGTTATTGAAATTGGTTTCATTTGCTGTATTTACGAAGGCATATTTATGCATTATTTATGCATTATTCACACATCAGTGTGTGTTATTTCAATCAAAGCATTTGTCTTTCAATGCCTCTGCATTTATCCAGTCAGTCTCATCTTATTTTTTTCATCTTTCCTTTTGCATTCAGAAATATGACTGATTTCTGATGTAAATTGCGTCTTTACACTTGTTTCAAACTCGATTTGGGTAAAATATGGACAAATCCAAATATTGAGTAAATATCAGATATGACAGATATCATCTTTGTTAAAATAATAATACCTTTTACACTGGGCCAAGAGAGATTGATCTGTAATGGATCAAATGGTGTGATAATCAAAAAATTGAATTTTTTTGTTTTATTTGCTGTATTTTTGAAGGCATGGTTCTGCATTATAGCGAACGGTTCGTCATTGTGTGTTATTTCAATCAAAGCATTTGTCTTTCAATGTTCTCATATAACTTTTTTTTCTAATAAAATATGACAGATTATGGAAGTAAATTGCATCCTTACACTTGTTTCAAACTCGATTTGGGTAAAATATGGACAAACCCAAATATTGAGTTAAAATTGAAATGAAAAGTTAAAACCAGTTTTTTTTGGGGTTACCCAAATGTGGCCTGAAAAAAAGAAGTAATGAAAGAGTGTTTCTGAAAATATCCACTTTGTTATAATAGTAATATTTTACACTGGGCCAAGAGAGATTAATTTGTAATGAATTGAATGGTCTAAGAAATTGAAATTGGTTTTACTTTGGTGTATTTTTGAAGGCATGTTTTTGTATTATTGTGAATGGATCATCAGTGTGTGCTATCTAAATCAAAGCATTTGCTTTTAATATTCTTTAATTAAGTTTCATCTTACATTTTTTTTCCTCTTCACATATCCTGTTGCATTTAGAAATATGACGAGATTATGGAAGAAAATTGCATGCTTACATTTGTTTTAAACCCAACTTGGGTAAAATATGGACAAACCCAGATGCTGAGTTACATTTTAAATGAAACATTTAAACCAGTAGTTTGGGTTTATCCATATTTTACCCAAATGTGGCCTAAAAATAAAGAAAAGTAATAAAAGAGTGTTGATAAAAATGTACACTTTGTAATAAAGAACATTTCTTTAGTCTAAAAAAAAACTATTTCCTCTATAAGGAGCCTTTAGTGTAATTTAAAGGTTCTTTTTTGAACCATAGATGCCAATAATGAAGTTTTATTTTTAATAGTGCATGCCGTTTCATGTTGACTTGGGTAGTTCAGTTTTACTTCAGAATAGGAACCAATTCTTACTTTTAACTTGCTTTGCATGTCTGTCATTAACACATTTGCTCTTTATTAGTACTTATAAAACTCATTTTGCACGATCACATTCTACATCCCTAATCACCTAACCTTAACTACTACATTGCTAAATATTAATACACAGCAAATTATTAGTTTGTTGTGGTGAAATCTATAGTTTGTGGTTTAATTAAGAGAACTGAACCTTAAAAAAAAGTTTAACCAAATTGTGTCATCATTTATTCTCAATCTACTTGTTTCAAATCTGTTACACTTGAGTTTAAGTAGCAATTGTCACCTTTAACTACTGGTTTAATACCTGTTTATTATTAAGATATTGGCTGTTTAGTAGTACTTATAAAGTATGATCTTTGTCTGCATCTCAATACCTAAACCCATCTATCTTAATAACTATTAATAAGCAGCAAATTCAGAGTTATTGAGTTAAAATTCAGTAAATGGTTTAATAATTTATTTTGGGGAAAACGTGTTGAAATACGAATGTCACCATTGACTTCAACAGTATGGGAAAACGACAATGGATGTCAGTGGTAATTAATTGAACTTAATTCATGTTCAGACCATTGACTTTCATAATATGTGAAAACTAGCATGGAAGTCAATGGTGACTAATTGGACTTAAAGCACTTCTAGATGGTCACCATTGACTTCCATAGTTTGGGAAAACTACCATGTAAGCCAATAGTGACTAATTGGAAATGAAGCATGTTCAGAGATGATCACCACTGACTTACATAGTATAGAAAAAGTACAATGGAAGTCACTGGTGACTAATTGGATTTAAAGCACCTGCAGATGGTTACCATTGACTTCCATAGTATGGGAAACCCATGGAAGTCAATAGTTACCAACTGGACTTAAAGCACCTCTGGATGATACATACAGTTAATATCATAGTCTTTACTACCGTTTCTTGCAATGACTTTTGCAGCAGTTTGACTTTCAATTTCAATTGTTCATGCGAGTGTCAGGAGTCAAAAGAAAAGGCACCTCAGACATAAGCGACAGGCAAAAAAAAAATCTTATTGCTCCAGAATCAGATCCCTGAAAGTGGGTGGCGGTGGCACATTACCAGCTGTGTGACAGCAGAAAACCTTGATTCATTTAAAGCCAGTCTGAGGCCTTAACTTATTATTTAGCCTGTTCAAAGAGTCTGTCTCTGTCTCTGTCTAACTCTTTGAGCTTGTATTTCTCTGCTTAAACCAGCTAAAAATAACTCGTAGGCCTAGCAATTACTGGAAATGGGTGCAGAGTGGTGCATCTATGAGTGCAACTGTCTTTAGCTTAAATAATACTTTAACCAGAATCCATCAGCGGAGCATCTACAGTATATGCAGGGGAAATTAGAGATTTCCAAGAACAAAATTGCACCTATTATTTTATTTCTGCATGTATTTCTATATGCCGTGCTCATGAAAACAAGCCTTTTCTGCACTGCAATAAAATGTAATGACAAAAAGTAAAAAAAAAAATGACGACATATTTTTATGTTAAATTATTATTATTTCGTAAGTTATATAAAGTTTAGCTTCACATTTTTGGTCAGTTTGATTGATGTAAGTTAATTTGATTTAACTTAAAAGTTAAGTCAGCAAGACAGTGTGTTTTACAGTGTGTGTACATGCTCATGCATCGCTCCAGACATATGCCGACATTCAATAATTCAGTTCATCTTGATAATGAACATGCACAACATTGATATCATAGGCACTTTGAAATATTATAAGTTGAAGTATTGAAGTATTAATAATAATACTTTTTTTTTGCAATGCGCTTTTCTTAGACTCAAAGCGCTACAAGGCAAAATACCAACAATAGCAGAAACAGCACAACAATAAAAAAGATGCAATGAAACTATAAGAATAAGAACCACAAGATGGAATTAAAAAAAGTTAACAAAATAATCATCCTAAGTTATAAGCAATGCTAAAAAGGTGAAGTTTCTTAACAATTTTAGAGTAGAATATTCGGATTGTTGTATTGGCAGCGGTGTTTATTCTGTAACAGCACTAAATGCTTGAAGAGCTATTAGGTAAAATCAGTCCACGGCACTCGAAAGATGTGGAAAATTAATAATTTTTTATAGTTTTTTCACATCTTTCAAGTGCCTTGGACTGATTTTTGCTGTTTATGCCCAAAGAGCACCGACACATTATTTTAAGCTACCCCTGAGCACCTATTGTTTGATTTTGAGTTATTAGGTGAATTATATTTAAACATTAAGTATATTTTATTTATTACATACATTTTGTTGTATGTCAATTTTGTGACTATTTGCCTTTTGTTTGTTAATACTATACAATAAGACTCTGTTTGTTAATCGAACTAGTCAATAAGATTACAAATACATTTGCACACAAGCATTTATTAATTTATCTGATGTTAATTTCTTAATGCCCAATAATACATTAAAACTAAAAGTTGTAATAATAATTAAAATGAATTATGTATTTTTAACATATAACTATAATGCGGCTATTTCACACTGACTACGTTTACATGGACGCCAATAATTCGATTTTAATGTGATTAAGACAATACTCTGATTAAGAGTCGACCATGTAAACAGCGATTTCTGATTAATTTGATCAGATCATAATCGAACTAAAGAGAAATTGAATTAAGACATGTGGAGAATGCCGATTTTAATCGCATTGCTGAAGTGCAGTACAGACATGGAAACACCTTAATCAAACTATTACCGTCATGTAGGACTTTAAGCCGCTTTTTGCGACAGGGTAGTCCACACGCACACGCACACACACACACACACACACACACACACACACACACAAACACAAACACACGCACACACGCATGGCTGATTGACACTCTTTGCACCTACCAAGTCAGTGCAGACCACAGACACCTGCATTGTGAAATGCAGAGGGTTTTTTTTCCATTCAGCATGCAGTATGGACTTCCATTAAAACAACTCTTCCTGCAGTTCATAGTCGCATCCAATATCTCTTTTGTCACGGTGGGCTTGCATGAAATGTTCATGAATGAAAGTGAAAGTGCCAAACTGCAGTTAAAGTCGACAAATTAAAAACGAAACACCCAAAATTACATGAAACTCCGGAGGAAATGCGGATAGCGCGGTGATGCAATGACGTTAATCGAATTATGTGCTATAACATGTAAAACGCGATCATGAAAGTAACTCTCAAAAAGCAACTCATGTAAACACCTTAGTCTTATTATTCTCTTAATTGGATTAAAGCAAATAATTTGATTACTGATGTCCATGTAAACGTAGTCAGTGTTGATTTCAATGCCTTAACACTTATTCCTATTGAAAATGAACTGTAAAGTGTTTTCTATTGTACCTTATCATCGTTTTGCAATTTAATAATAAAAAAAGCATCACTCTAAGCATGATATATGGAATAAAGCAATATTTAATTAGGTATTTAACTTATTTTAACACATTTTAACTCATTAAAATTGAAGTATTTTTTGGGTTAATAAACCTGTTAGTCATTTTTTGCTCATGTTAATATTGTGATAAATCATGATCACAATTAATTGCAGCAAGAAAATGTGATGTGTACACTGTAAAATAAGTACATATGACAAAAATGCATGACTACAAATGTTTTTAGGTTTCAACTACATTTTTTTTTAAAGTTATGCAAAGTTTAACTTGATATTTTAAGGCATATAAGTAGAGATGGATATAAAAGTAAATTTCATTTAGCTTAAAAAGATTAAGGCAGCAGTTATTTTTTTGCAAATGTAAAGATTACATGGGAAGGTTAAACTCCAGCTGTGGTAGCATGTTGGCTCAGTGGTTAGCACTGTCATCTGACAGCAAGAAGGCCGCTGGTTTGAGTCCTGGCAGAGTCAGTTTTCATTTCAGTGTGGAGTTTGCATGTTCTGCCCCTGTTGGCATGGGATTCCTCTGAATGCTGCAGTTTCCCCCACAGTCCAAACACATGCACTATAGGGGAATTGAATAAACTAAGGGCGTACTCACACTATGTACTCTTGCCTTGAACCGGGCCGAAGCACGCTTGTCCCCCCTCCCGTCTCCCCCGACGGCCCGCACTCACATTACATTCGGGCCTGAGCACGCTTGCGTTCAGTAAGCGCTCTCGCTCAGCACAGTGGAGATTTCTTTAGTTATATCATTAAAGTCGATTGATATGCGGTGACACAGTCAAATATTTCGCCGAACAGATCAGCCACGTTTGACGCTCATAAACAATCATAAAGTCCTCGTGCTGCAGGAATTGGGAGGAAAAGGTGCAGCTGTCGTGCAGTGAGGGGGTTTGCGTCTTTAATAATCTACGACAGTTTGCGTTCATTAAACAGTAAGAATGATTAATACATCCATATGAAACAGTCCCTTAAAAGTCACGTTTCGTCTTCAGTTTCGGGCTCAGGCACGCTTTGCACTCACACTACAAGAGTACCGCGTCAAAGCCCAAGTGAACCGCGCTCAAGCACACCTCTTCCAACCGGGCTTGGGCCGGCCAACTGAACTGTGCCTGAGCCCGATTCAGAGCACTCACACTTCTCAAACAATCCGGGGAAACAGGCCTGGACACGGTTCGGATAGCATAGTGTGAGTACACCCTAAATTTGCTGTACTGCATAGGTGCACAAACTATTTTGTATGAATGGCCAAAAACCATCATTCAGAGCCATGGGCCGAAGGAAAATATACCAAACTATATTACATTAAAGTTGCCATGAGCAACTTCCTAATTTATGTCATATAATATGAAAGTAAATAGAAAACATGACTTTAAATCATATTAACTATTGCAGTATAACTTTATAAACAAGAACCTTCTGCAATAAAAACAAACAATCACATGTATAACACAGTAAAGTTCAATGCTGAACACACTAGTCAAGCTGTATCTGCCTTTGACTTGAAGTCTCCGCACTGTCGGGTGACAAAACCTGATTAATTTACGCCATTTAATCGAAACATTTCATTTCAGTTAGCTTTTAACAATGATGCAAATAAAGGGGTTACATTAAATTTGAATTGACAATCTCGAAACATGTGCATCATTCTCCCTCCCTTCTCAGACGGGATGGTGAGACAAATCAAAGGTTACCATGGGCCAACTTTGGCCTGCGGGCCCTAGTTTGGGCATCACTGCTGTAATGTATGAGTGTGTGAATGTACTGGGTTGAAGCTGGAATAGCATCTGCTGCATAAAACGTATGCTGGAATAGTTGGCGGTTCATTCCGCTGTGGCGATCTCTGACATAGAGACTAAGCTGAAGGAAAACGAAGGACTGAATGAAACTCCGGCTGTCACACTGATCCAGCATGTTAAAATTCAGCTTCTTAATTGTAAATCAGCAGCACACCTGCCAATCAAACGCATTTAAACCAAGCTTTATGTACATGTTTACAATCAATCAGGCTATTGTTATTGCAGAGAAAACTAACGAGTGAATGAATGGCCAAAGATCCTATCAGTGTGCATAAAGCAAATGCCGGCAGTAATTACCTTTTCCTGTATGTGACAGTTCTCCTTTTTCCTAGACACTGTAATGGAGATGTGAGATAAAATGAGCTGCGTTTTCGACACGGTGAAGTTAATTAGCTGGAAAGAGGCGGTCGAGGCCTAACAGAAGCTGCACTGAGCCATTCATTTGTATGGTGATCCATCTAACACTGATCATAAACCAGCCTGAGAGACACTCTTCACGTATTATTCTCATCTGTCAGGTCGGTCTGGATCTGGTGTGTGTATGAGCACACTAAACAAATATCTGTTCATTAAATGTTTGTGTTTTCTGTTTATTTACGGTTGTGAACTGCATTATGGGATGTTGATCTCTGCTCTGTCCACTTTTGATGTTAAAAATTCAACTCTAGAGTTTAACAAAGTGACTTTTATTGACATTTTAGTCTTTTAAATAAATAATATAATGTATAAGAGATAATATCTAGAGAAATAAGCCTGCAAAATAAGAGAAAGTCTGCTGCAGTTTATTACAAGGTGTTTGTAGCGTAATATACAACACCAACTCAGACAATATAGCACTTCACACTATTACAAATGTTCATAAAAGTCACTTTTTTTTACCTTTTCAAGGTTAAAAGTTGTTGGAAGATCGATCAAGATCCCATAATGCAATTCAAAAGCATAAATAAACTGAGAAAAATACAAATATGAATTACAAAATATGTTAAACAGCTAATTTACGGATATTTTTTACAGTGCAGGTAGTGGACAGTATTTAGGATTTGTGGACTTTTATATGGATTTTCAGAATAATCTCAATATATTCTGGTATTTAATGCAATGGTGGTGATAATAATGATGATACTTCAGAACTATTTACTTGGAGACAAAAAAGATCTGTATGTTTATTGTGACAATACAGAAACTTTCTGTACTCTCCCACTGTGTGCGTACTTCCTTCGTCAATGCTTTCTATGAAATGAGTTCATCGCCATTAGATGTTAGGCCTAATTACGATGAGGTGAAATAATATAAAAAAAGAGGGTTTTTTCTGAATAAGGAGAGTCTTACCTCTGGTGTGGGATGTTATGTTACAGTACAGTAATACAGTAGCAGTATTATACATGTGAAGAGAAAAAATAGCCCTCCTGTGAAATTTTTGACAGCGTTGAAAAATAAGGACTTATTTTTGATAACTAATTGTCTTTGCCATGATGACAGCACATAATATTTGATTAGATATTTTTCAAGATACTAGTATTCAGCTTAAAGTGACATTTAAAGGCTTAACTAGGTTAATTAGGCTAATTCTCTTAATAAGGCAAGTGATTGGTTTGTTCTGTAGCCAATAAAAATAGATATACATGTATATATTTAAATGTATTTATTCAAATTTTTTATATGTTATATAAATATAGACAGACAGAAGCTACTTTTCTAGAAAGAAATATTGCAGATACTGTGGATAATTTATTTGGGAAATATTTTGAAAATAATTACAATTTCGCAGGAGCACTATTCATTTCGCCTTCAACTACATTTTCTATTTTTGTAAATAAAATACAGGTGTTGTCAGCAGACAAGTAATGTAATGCTTGTTGCATTCATACTGTAATCTAGAGGGCACCATTGCGTACAAACTTCACATATGCATCACAGAATTAAAGATATTCAGCTATATATATATATATATGCAGTTGAGTAAACCTGATACAGGTAAGCAGCAGTAGAGGTTGCATTAGCATTGGTAGCCCACCCCCAAAGACTTAACACAGGCACATTATTGATGCATACCCATATATACATTTCTAGAGAGCGCAAAATATTTCCCAGGAGCTACGTTTTTTTGCAGTTTTTGTTTTGATCTCAAATTTTTGTCGCGTGTGCCATTCGCACCTGCTGTTCTCACGTAAATCCACCAGAGGCTGCTGTTGACTGACTGACTGACTGATCAATCGACTGACCCACCCTCCCCCTTCCCTAAACCCAACCGATAGTGTTTTCAAAAGCAATCCAGAAAAAGAAAAGCCCTTGCGGCTGCCTGATTTTTTTTTACCATGTTTTCAGATTTTACCACGTTCTCACCCTGTTATTTACAGTTGAAGTCAGAATTATTTGCCGCTCTTTGAATTGTTATTATTATTTTTATGATTTCCAAATGATGTTTCACAGAGCAAGGAAATTTTCACAGTATGTCTGATCATATTTTTTCTTTCTGAAAAAGTTTTGTTTTATTTCAGCTAGAATAAAAGCAGTTTTTAATTTATTAAGAACCATTTTAAAGTCAAAATTATTACCCCCCCCCCC
>CAIGQZ010032248.1:7902687-7921683 GCA_903798205.1 Danio tinwini | reverse complement strand
CCATTTTAAGGTCAATATTATTAGCCTCTTTAAGCTCTTTTTTTTTTTTTTTTTTGACTGTCTACAGAACAAACCATCATTATACAATAACTTTAATTACCCTAACCTGCCTAGTTAACCTAATTAACCTAGTTAAGCCTTTAAATGTCACTTTAAGCTGTATAGAAGTGTCTTGAAGAATATCTAGTCTAATATTATTTACTGTCATCATGGCAAAGATCAAATTAGAGATGAGTTATAAAAACTATTGTGTTTAGAAATGTGTTGAAAAAATCTTCTCTCTGTTAAACAGAAATTGGTGAAAAATAAACAGGGGGCTAATTATTCTGGCTTCAACTGCAATTGTTTATTTTATTTAATGCCTTTTATTTTTGTTTTCCTATTCCTATTGAACATAACTGCATTATATTAATCCAAACACTTACTCATATTCGTGTTTCTTCAAACCTATACTTCAGCGCTCATGTTTGATGGCAAATGTTGAGAAAAGCAAGCACAACTGAAGTTCTGGTGGTCAAGGCATTTATACAGAACTCATATGAAGTGTGTGTATGGTGTGTTTTAAGAGTGATATTGGCGAGTGTGTTGTTGTGAAGTATTGTAGCTTCTCAATAAAGCTCTGGTGGGCTCTGCTGTGCACCTGTATTGCTGTGAAAACGTCTCTGTGGTGAGCGAGACCTTTTCAGAACTATTTAGCGCTTTGCTTTATGAGTCAGAACCACAAAACTGTTGCAAAACTCCTGTACTACGGGTGTGAACTACTGAGCTTTAAGAGAAGTGTGTATGTGTGTGTGTGTGTGTGAAATGCAGGTTTGAATTGTGCGCTGACGAGTGAAAATGAGTAATATATGCACAGGTGTGGAGAAAAAATAAAATAAAATCACGGACCACTTGAAAATTCTCAGTTTTACTAAATTTAGTAGGTATGAAAGCTTTTTAAATAAAAATTTTAAATTTATAACAAAATGTAATACTTTTTTTCCTATCCAGAAAATGGCAATTGGTCACAATAATAAATATGTGCATTATAATAATTGTAATAATGTGTGTGTATATATATATAAACTCACCGGCCACTTTATTAGGTACACCTTAATAGTTCTGGGTTGGACCCCCTTTTTGCCGTCAAAACTGCTTTAATCCTTCATGGCATAGATTCAACAAGGTACTGGAAATATTCCTCAGAGATTTTGCTCCATATTGACATGATAGCATCACACAGTTGCTGCAGATTTGTCGGCTGCACATCCATGATGTGAATCCACAACATTTTAAAAGTGCTCTATTGGATTGAGATCTGGTGATTGTGGAGGCCATTTGAGTACAGTGAACTCATTGTCATGTTCAAGTAACCAGTCTGAGATGATTTATGCTTTATGACATGGCGTGTTATCCGGCTGGAAGTAGCCATCAGAAGATGGGTACAGCCATATCCCACTGCTACAAGTGTGATATTGCGTTTATATAACAGTTCGACGGCATAACCACGTATATAAAAAAGAAAATCAAACACGGAGAGTCTCAAAACCCTTTTGTAAGAGGAACTACTTTCTTCCGCCATTAATTTACATCTGCAGCTGACGTCAGAACAGCAGAAAGTGTTGCTACTTCACCAAGTCACTTTAAAGCTAGTGTTTGAATGATTCTCTAGCGTAATGTCTAAAGTGATGACAACATGATCATTTTTGCTCACATTTTTAGATTATAAGGCTGAACGACCTCATGAAATACCATCAGTCTACTGAGATTTTCCAGTATTTCTCTGTTGCAATTGGAAGATCATATTAATTAACCCAGAAAAGCCGGAGCAAAGCAAACACTAGCAGTTTTTGTGGTATAAATACAGCACTACAACGACTCAGAACGACACTTACCTGATTTATAATGATTTGTTCAGCTGTATTTTGAAATTTACATTGAGAAAATGCTGTTTTTCTCCCTTAAGCACTTATTATGCTCTCTCTGTCGCCATCTTGTGACAGAACATCAACCGTCATTTTCTTTGACCTGCTCAGACAGGCTGATGGCAGCTGATGCACTGAATCCGAAGCTCCGAAATGATAAATATTTTAAAATAGGCACTATCCTTATAAATAAACTGCAAAACTAAACAACTACATTCTCTCCTAAAAAAACTCAAAAGTATATGATGTTGCCCAACAGCAGCAATATTTGTCAAACTGTAGAGTGTCCTCTGCTTGTCACTGTATGTGGGCGGAGAAATACACAAGGGTGAGGAATCTGTACTAGTGCTGTTATTTGCAGAATATCACACGGCTATCAGCCAATCAGATTCAAGAACCAGACAGAACTGTTGTATAAATATATATGTATGCATGCATGTTTAATATTATGACCGATTGTCATTTTTTGGATACATTTTTTTTATTATTAGACATAGACAATAGAATAAAAGAAATATACACATTTTACCTACTGAGCACACTGAAACTGAGAATTTTCAAGTGATCAATTTTTTTTTTATCTCAACACGAGTGCATATATTACTTCTTAAATTGCAATGCACAATTATTTTCACTCATCAACGCACAATTCAAATGTGCATTTCACACACAGACACACACACACAAAGGTCCCATAATGCAATTAAAAAGCATAAACAAACAAACAAAAATAAAGCAAATGACAAAATACAGTAAGCTGATCATTTACTGATGTTTTTTTACGGTGTACTACTACTACTAAAACGTTCATTTTTGCATTGTATCTTGTATTTAAAAGTAGCTGTCTGAAAGTATCTTTAAAATCATGCCCTTCAAACGCAATACAAGCAATGCAGACATCAATCCTAAAATGAAGTGTTTCAGAAGAGATGCATTGCTGTAGATTAGTATTCGCATCAGTCTGTCTGCTTTCCCACAGCTATATAGTGTGTTCTGCAGTACTAATGATCAGTGCACATTTGTTTTGGCTCAGAGTGAAAGTTTGGCTGATCGCTGTACAGAAGTGACGTATCATCTCCAGGCCCTGTATCCAGTATCCAGTGTTCAGTGTTTGCGATCCTGCACTCGGGCAGTAATGCAGTAAATGTAGCTGCGCTTCTGAAGCGCTGTCAGTCGCTGCAGGGAGCAGAACAGCAGCGCGCTAATTGGCCTTGGCAGAGAGAGAGAGAGAGAAAGACACACACACACACACACACGCACACACACACACACGCACACACCATTTTAGATGGTTATAAATGAATCATTGTAAATAAACTGATTATTTATTATTACTGTTCTATCCTAAAATGATGATTGTTAAATGTACAGTTTTATTATTACATCACAGATCTATTATTACATTTTTTTACTACTACTATTTTCTATGTTCCTCTTAAGGCCCAAGGTGTTTTTTTACATGCATTTTTTATTTCTCTTTGCTATTTGGGCTTATTAGAACCTAATTAGAATAAAAATCTAAGTATCATATTTTGATATGGTGTACTTTTAGAGAAAAATTATGTCCATATATGTGGACTCGTGGTCCGAATTTACATAAAACACTTTTTCCAGATTTTTTTTCTATGCATATTTAACATAGATTATTATTTTCTTACTTGCTTTGACTATCAGAGAGTAAAAACATTTTTTTTTTTTTTTTAAATAGGATTTAGGACATTTCATATGCTGCAAAACAGAATGACACTGTGTGTCTGTAACAAAATATAAAACATT
Organism: Danio tinwini; assembly: GCA_903798205.1. Classification (NCBI taxonomy): domain Eukaryota; kingdom Metazoa; phylum Chordata; class Actinopteri; order Cypriniformes; family Danionidae; genus Danio; species Danio tinwini. Next base: position 7,918,003 of record CAIGQZ010032248.1, on the reverse strand, counting down.
CAAAGTATTTTAAATAGCCACTTAAGAGCTAAAATGTGCTGTCTACGTATGTGGACACTCGGGTTCTAGGAGGATATACAATGAAATACAATGTTTATCAAGCAGTAACCTCCCGCTCCCCCTCGTGAAGCAAATACGGAAGTAACTGAAACTGCAATTCATGGAAATTCTGCTAATGCTGGCTCCATAATAGAGCAGATTTCTAACGATTTTGGTGCATATAGCTAATATTACCCTTCATGACAACTGTGAGGGGGTGAATTTTTTTGTAACTCATTCGTTTTCTTTATTAAGGAATATTATAATAAGTTATATTAAGTTTGCATAATTAAGGATGTGGCCACTTGAGTGACAGATAGGTCTCACTGGTCGCCGTCACTTCACCTCAGCTGATTCCGGCTGATTAGCTGCTGATCTCGGCATATTCATCGTATTTTTGTGTTGTTTTATGTGGCTTTACACAGTCAGTTGCTTTTTGGAATTATTTCCTACAATTATCAGATGATATGGCATGCTGTGTGCACTTTATTGTGCTCACAAACCATTCACATGGCCTGCATTTCCCAGGTGAGTGACATTATATACTTATATACCATCTCTATAAAGATATTTGTTTTATTTAAGATAATTTATCATTCTTTAGACCTGTAATGCACTCCAGAATCTGACAGATTGATAAGCTGGAGGCTCTAGAACAGCCATCTGAAACACTGTCATACAGTGTTATGCCTGGATTTCAATAATAGCCTGCATTTACTAACACAGACTATATTTGAAGTGTTTGGAAGTAATTTGTGTTTTTCTCCTAGAAAAGCATCATGAGAACAATGTTTAGTGGCTCATTGTATTACAACAGTGTTTTTAAAAGACTAAACACTTTATTGATATAATGTACAGCCAAGCACATGTGGTCAGAACACAAATGAGTCGCAGGTAATAGAGTATTAAGCGTTTCTCCCAAAGAAAAATCTGTCTAAGCAAAATGTCAGCAGGAGTCTGTAGCTCCGCTCAAGCCCCGCCTCTTTGCCCTTGTTTGGTATCCCTGGTCAGTGCAATGACGCGCGAACAAAATGCAGACGGTTGGCTACGCCTACTTGTAGCTTCATTTGTCTTCTTCAGAAATCTATGGGTGACATCACGGATAGTACGTCCATATCTTTTGGTGTTTATACAATACACACATATATTATAACAATACAAACTTTTATTTTGGATGCAATTAATTGTGATTAATAGCACTAATAAAAATGCTTAAATATTGTAATATAAATAAATATATAAAAAAGATATTTAAGTGTTATATTTATCTTAAACGCAGTAGTTCTATCAACCCCAGAGCCTCGTATTCTTAGCATATAATTGCAAGTGTGCTGTGATCATCAACAGAGCTTTAAAAATGAAAGTCAGCAAGTGTTTGTGATTTGACACTGTCTAAACAAATAATGTTAACGTCTTGATCTAAACCCAGTTCTATTTAATTTTTTTCTGCTTATATAAATTGATAATTTTGCTTGACCTATAATTAAATTTAGACATTGACAAATAAACCTTTTTTACTAATGTATTTTAAAAATAAAATAAAAATATCGAAAGATTCCTAAGGGCGTCACGGTGGCACAGTGCGTAGCACGATCGCCTCACAGCAAGAAGGTCACTGGTTCGAATCCCGGCTGGGTCAGTTGACATTTCTGTGTGGAGTTTGCATGCTCTCCCCGTGTTGGCGTGGGTTTCCACCGGGTGCTTCGGTTTCACAGTCCAAACACATGCGCTATAGGGGTATTGATTAACTAAATTGGCTGTTGTGTATGTGTGTGAATGAGAGTGTATTGGTGTTTCCCAGTGATGGGTTGCAGCTGGAAGGACATCCTCTGCCTAATGCATATGCTGGATAAGTTGGTGGTTAATTCCGCTGTGGCAACCCCTGATTAATAAAGGGATTAAACGGTAGTGTACGTCATGTTTATACAGTATGTATGTTCATACAGTGAGTTTTCCATTCCTCTGTACTGTTTCATGATTTTCTTGTAATATAGACCATAGATCGCAGTGTAGATTGTTGTAATATAGATTGCTGGTTAACTTTAAGCAATGATTAAATGACATTTATTAATTGGCATTTTGAGAGAGATGGAGTGAGAGAGAGCACTGGAGGTTTCCCGCTCTGAATGTCTGCTGTCTGCATGGTGAATAGCAGCTGATTCAGCCGGTAAATAATAACGATGTCTGTCTGCGGGGGAGAAACACAGAGCTGCACAGACTTCTGGAACGCTTGCTGATACTGCCAGTGATAAACAGGCCCAGTTTAATACCTGCTGGATAATGGGAATCCAGAAATGTGTGATCATCATTTTTTTTTTTGCTGCTTTGGTTTTGATTAAACCAAAAAGGTTTTGGTTTTGACTTAAAGAAACACTTCATGTTTTTTGAAAATATATAGCCTCTTTTATTTTACAGCTCCCTTAGAGTTAGAGTATTTTACACACTAAAGGGGCTGTTGACTTGAAATTTGTCCTGGATGTTGGTAAAAACCAAAGAAATCCACACATGCAAAGAAAACAAATCTTATTAATTAACAAATTATGTAAAATAAAATAAAATGATGCAAAGAAAAAATGTTGAACACATGAAGAAAGGGAGGTGTAGTTCTGCAGTGAAAGCCCAGACAGCAGCTGAAATCTCTCAGTAGTTCTTTAGCAACCCTCTGCCCTTCCTCAGTGTAAAGGAATATCAGCTGCTTCAGTCCGACATCTACATTAGCAGGAGGATGAAAATGAAACCATTTCAGCAAGACAATGATCCAAAACACAGTCAAGGAGGCATTAGATGCTTTCAGAGAAAGAAAACCAAGCTGTAGAATGGCCCAGCCCATCACCTGACCCCAATCCAATAGAGAATACAAAATAAAGCTCGGATCTGATAGACGAGACCCACAGAAGCATCAAGATTTTGACCCTCTGTTGAAGTCTGGGAGAAACTCACACCTGAGCAATGCATGTGGCTTCATTCTCCATATAAGTGCACTTTTAGCTTAGCTTAGCATAAATAATTGAATCGGATTAGACCATTAGCATCTCATAAAAAAACAAAAGCATTTTGTTAATGTTCCAGGTGCAATAATATATTACAGTTGCTGAAAATAGTGTAACAGCACCGTGTAATAGTTCAGCAGTAAATTTCCTTGATTATTACGCCAGAATGAGAGTATAATTCCTAGCCATATCAGCCTATACAATAACAACCTTTCATTTTCAAATGGTTTCATATACATGATGAAACTAAATAAGAGTCAGGCTTTAAATAGGAAATTTATCCAAACTCTTTGGTCATTTTTGAGTGAGATGCTAACAGTCTAATCTGACTCCGTGATCTATGCTAAGCTAAGCTAAAAGTGTTCTCACTGTTAATTGTAAAGCATTGACTAGCAATATTAATTAGACCCTTTTAAAGTGTCATATAATGTATTTTATAATCTTTTTGCAATTTAATTTGTGGCTATTGGTGCTGGTTCGAGCCTCGGCTGGGTCAGTTGGCATTTCTGTGTAGAGTTTGCATGTGCTTTGGTTTCCCCCACAGTCCAAACACATGCGCTATAGGGGAATTTAATAAGCTAAATTGACCGTAGTGTGTGTGTTTGTGTGTGTGTGTGTGTGTGTGTGTGTGTGTGTGTGTGGGTGTGTGTCTGTGTGGGTGTGTGTGTGTGTGGGTGTGTGTGAATGCAAGAGTGTATGGTTGCTTCCCAGTGTTGGGTTGTGGCTGGAAGGACATCCACTGCGTAAAACAGATGCTGGATAAGTTGGCGGTTCATTAGCCCTGATTAATAAAGGGACTAAGCTGAAAAGAAAATTAATGCATGAATTTAATTTGTTTGAAATAATATACTAAATAAAGAAATACAGTTTTTTTTGCTTATCAAACCTGTTAAAGTAATCTTTTTTCTGCAGTTTAGGTCCTGATAAAACCCCTATAAAAGCTTCAGCAATTAATGACAGTAAGAATAATTAATATAAGCCTAGTTCGCTGTGTTATTGTGAATGATTTATTGCTTCATTTTAGAATAAATGTGGGGGAAAAGCCCTTATAGTCCTTCATCAAACTGCAATAAGTTGCTTTTGAAATGTTTTTCCACTTCAGTTGACGTCACCACCACTCCTGTTGTTTTTATTTGTGTACTTTAACTTTTCACCATCTATATCAATTCCCTGCTGATTAATTTATTTAAGCCTGGCTCTGCTTTTGTTTAATTGTACGTTCAGTTTCACTATGTTGACAGTGGCATTTCATGTTTAAAGTACATGAGCATTTATTGTTTTAAAGTAGAGCATTTATAGTTTTTCTTTTCACTTTCGACTAATTGAGAGAAAGCTGTGTAGGCGTTTTCATTTGTGCTTTAGCTTTAAGGCTTGCATGTCAACATAAATGATTTGCACACTTTATTTGAAATCATTAAGCTGTTTGGATCAAGCTGAAACTAGGAAAGCATTGCATTTTTGCTAAATTGTGTTTGTTATGCGTGCTACTTTTAGTCAAATTAATTACATGTACTGTAATCATTTAATTGTTACATGCTTTCTTAATGGGAAATAAAATGTTTTTTAGCACATTGCACTATGAGTTAGTTAACATAAGTTACCACTTATTTAGCATCTGTATATTAGGCATCATGAACTAACAATTAACACTAGCCACCATCATTTCAACATTAATTAATGCATTTTTTAAATCAAAGTTGTATATTCTAACACAATGCACTGTGAACTGAATAAACAGTTAATGATTATAATTTTATAATTAATGCAAGCTTTGAAAAACTGCTAACGTTTACTAATTAGACCATTTTAAAGGGTCATTTATTGTACTTTATTCAATTGAATATATTTGTATTTTAATTCGTTTGGAATATTTATTTACACTGATTACAATTTTACAAACGTATTAATGCATGCTATAAAACACATATTGTTATTTTATATAAGTAAATGCATGTGAAGTACTATTTCCCGGCTTATTACTAGGCTGGAAATCTGCAAATTTTTGAGCCCATCATTCAATCCATTTACCTACATGTGCGTAAATATGCATTTATGAAGTTTTTATATTAACTTCAATAATATTTTTGAGTAATATGTTCAATGAAATATGTAAATTAATATTTTCTGTTTTTCTAGTAGATATATTATATGAGAGAACTGTTTTGAAAAAGCTTTGCTTAGCAAACAAGGGGTTCTAATTGAATGTATTGCGTTGAATAAAATTTACTATGTGTTATTTTTATCTTTTTTGGTGTTAGGTTTTCATCTCACTCTCAAAATAATTTTGTATAAATCTACAGATTTTTTTTTTTAATTATTATTATTATTATTATTATTTATTTTTTTTTTTTTACAAATTTCTGCTCAGAAATAGCAAAAAAAAAAAGCTGTCTGTCTGTTCTTTTGACATGTTTTATGCATGATCTTATTCTACATCCTTAATCCAACCCAATATCAAACCCAAATACTGTTTATAAGCAGCAAAATAAAAGTTTATTGAGGCAAAAATCATGTAAATATATCTGAAAATATTTAGAATAGCATCATTTGCATCTCTCTGCGCTCTCAGAAATAAAGGTGTCTGTCACTTGGGTGGTAGCTTTTTTAAAGCTACTGTATACTTTTACTTAAAGGGCTGCACAATATATCGTTCAAGCATCAATATCACAATCTGTGCGTCCGCAATACTCGCGTAGCAAGATATGCATTGTTAGGATTATAAATGACCAAGAACCACATGTAAAAACAGATGAGATCTGTGGAGTCACTGCTGAAATTACGCCTAACTGAGTGAAATGTAATCATCTATGTGTGTTTTTAAGGCCTGTGAGCATTTTAAAATAGTTTAAAGCAGGCATAAAGAAGCTTAATAAAGATTAATTGTGGCATTTCTGTACCTAAATACTGTTTCACTCTCTGAAATAAAGGTATGAGAGCTGTCACTGGGGTGGTACCTTTTCAAAAGGTACACATTTGTACTTAAAGGGTCCATATTGGTACCTCAAAAGTATATATTAGTACCTACAAATTTAAGAGGATCACTTTTGTACTGTTTTAGGTACTAATATGTACCCTTGAAGCATTAATATGGACCTTTTAGGTACAAATTTGTACCTTTTAAAAAGGTACCACCCCAGTGACAGCTCCCGTACCTTTATTTCTGAGACTCTCCACAGAAAACCACAATGTATGTGTTTATTTAACTGTAATATTTACTCCATTGTGGTTATTTATGACTGTATTTTGTTTATTATACAAATATATTATACAAATATATACTAGTATATTATTACAAAATCATACTAGTCAATCTAAAGTTTATTATATGACTTAGCAAATAGAGCTATTTAAGTAATCTGCTGAAATTGTATTTATATTGCAATATATATTGCAGAGAAAAAATATATCATTGTCAAATCTTTTTTAAAATCGTGCAGCCCTATTAAAGAGTACATACCCTACAGGACACAACTAGTGCCTAAAGTGTCCATATTGTACCTTACATTTACAAATTAGTACCTATAATGTACAAAAATGCACCTTTTAAAAGGTTACCACCACACTGTAAAAAGCGATTAGTTGACTTAAAAAAGAGAGCAAAGTAGTTGCCTTATAATTATTAAGTAAACAAACTATGTGCATACTTATAAAAGTGAAGTCAATGGGTTTACAGACTTCTTTTAGTCTGTAAACCTACTAATCGCTAAGTAACTCATTGCTTTTTACAGTGCACAGTGACAGATTTTGTGTCTTTATTTCTGAGAGTGTGCATTGAGTGCATGTGTTGTTGTAATTAGCCCTCGACATGAACTGAGTGCGAGAATACAGAGAATTGAATAACCATAAACTGACTTTGAATTCTTTATAAATGATGCTTGTTGCATTTCATTTTATGTGTGTTACATTGATGGTGTTTAATACTCTTCTATATATTAGTATATTTCTCTGCTAATGGGAAAAGTTGTTGGATGGTTGTGTTTTTGTCTGTGTGGTGTGTGTACAGGTTCTGTCTTTATTTCTGAGGGTGTTCATTGAGTGCATGTACTGTTGTAATCTGACCTCGGCATGAACTGAGTGCGAATACAGAAAGCTCAGACTGTAAGCGAGTGAAGACATTAATTCGTATCCCCTTCAGGGCACTTTGATCATCCGCTGGCAGTGCTTGATGTGGGCCTGTGTTTCCTACCCATCAGCGGTGGCTCTGTGCTGCGGCGCTGCGGCGCAGGGGTCCGCCAGACATCCGTCAGGATGTGGTGGGCTCCTACCCCCAATGCAGGAGCACACATACAGTCAAAGTCAAAATTACTCACCCCTTTTTCAAATATTTCCCAAACAGCTTCAGGAATTTTTCACAGTATTTCCTATAATCTTTTTTCTTCTGGAGAATGCTTATTTGTTTTATTTCGACTAGAATAAAAGCAGTTGTAATTGTTTCAAACAATTTTAAGGTCAATATTATTAGCCCTCTTAAGCAATATTAGTTTTGGATTGTCTCCAGAACAAAACAGTTATACAATGACTTGCCTAATTACCCTAACTTTACCCTAATTAACCTAGTTAAGCTTTTAAACGTCACTTTAAGCTGAATACTAGTGTCTTGAACAATATCTAGTCTAATATTATGTGCTGTCATCATGGAGAAGAGAAAAGAAATGAATCATAAATAAGTTATTTAAACTATTACGTTCAGAAATGTGCTGAAAAAATCTTCGTTAAACAGAAATTGGGGAAAAATATACATTAGGGATAATTCTGACTTCAACTGTATAGCACCTATTGATAATCATTTGAAATAATCATGACTATATGATCCATAATGGAGCAGTCCTAGCAGGTACAGGACTCCTGCGCTGCTCTTCCGCTGAGGAAATCCTTGCCTGGAGATTTTTCTTGGCTCTTTGATTCCTCAGCCGTCTATAATTGTGAGTCAGTGGTTTGAAGAAGCAGAATCGAGTCCCGCCAGCAGATGTTGGTCACTCTGAAAGACTGAAGTTTATTGTTTCTGTGCATTTGCCGTACTTCAGAACTCAAAGCCAGACAGACGCTTTTCTGAAGATGTGAGCGAGAGACTTTCGGTTCACATCCTAAATAATAAGATATTAATTGATGCATTTAGCTGAAAGCTTTGAGTAGTTGACTTTAATATTAGTCAGTGGAATACATGACATTAACTGAGAGTGAGACTGAAGTATTAATGCAATATATATAAATGTATTCAATAATTTTTTTCAAATGTTTATCATGGTGGCTCAGTGGTTAGCACTGTGGCCTCACAGCAGGAGGGTTGCTGGTTTAAGCTCCGGCTGGGTCAGTTACCAATTCTGTGAGGAGTTTTCATGTTCTCCCCAAACTGAAAAAAATCATTCAGAGATGATTCCTTGGATTTGCTTAATTTTTTAAGTTAAGTGGCTGTAAACAATTTATTTGGGCTGAATTTAAACAAACAAATTAAGTAGAATTTTATTAAATTTAATTAGTTTGTTTAAATTCAACACAAATAAATTGTTTGCAACAGTTTTGCAGACATCATTTTTTTCAGTGCATGTTGGCATTGGTTTCCTCTAGGTGCTCTGTTTTCCCTCACAGTCCAAACACATGATGCGCATACTTGCCAACACTCCCGTTTTTCCCGGGAGTCTCCCGTATTTCAGACCCACTTCCCGGTTTGTCATTTCTCCCGGAAAACTCCCGGAATTTCAACCCCTTCCTCCGGTCCTCATGTGATTGGTACAATTTGTAACACCCCATTCACACGGGGCTTCAGCATCAACGCTTGACAGAGGGCGTGTCTGAAGTTGGGGCTGATACCATAGTCATAGCAGCGTCGTCGGCTACTATCTGAGCTGGTGTATTTGTATACAGTGATCCGATTGGCTAGCGCTTCCGTCGGCACTTGAAAAGTTGAGAAAGTCCCAAATTCTGCAGCGGTCATCTCCCGGATTTTCAGAGACAAATGTTGGCAGGTATGATGACTGATGATTCACGCAATTGCCATTTTAAAAGCAAAAGTGAGGCTGCGGTGGGAAGAAACCCAGAATTATTGCCTGGAGTCACACAGGAACGGCATCCGCAATGGTGTATTGTTGTGTACCTGGCTTTATATTTTATCAGCGAAGAGAAAGTGACACAAATTTATAATTTCACTGCCTGTAAGTGATCCGAAGGTCTGTTCTGGGGTGCGTTTCTGAAAATCATTGTTAGCCAACTTACAAACATAGTTCGCTGATTTGGCGTTTTCCAAATCCATTCACAAACTGCATGGCAAACTTGTACGTTTCCAACTACACCTTTAAAGCTGTAGTTAGAAACATAGTTCCTGGTTGTGTTCTATTCCTAGTTATCCCCCCTATGCCCTATTCATTTAGAACAGGGATGTCCACACTCGGTCCTGAAGGGCCGGTGTCCTTGAGAGTTTAGCTCCAACCCTAATCAAGCACACCTGAACCAGCTAATCAAGCTCTTACTAGAGATACTAGAAACGTCCTGACAGGTGTGTTGAAGCAAGTTGGAGCTAAACTAAACAGGACACCGGCCCTCCAGAACCGAGTTTGGGCAACTTGGAATGATTTAAAAAAAAAAAAACCATTAAGGTCATCTCTCTTACGTGCGATTAGCTTTCAAAGTATTTCTTACAATTCAGTTTCAGCTATCTTTATATTGACAAATGCGCTTCCCTTCGTAGTGCACTTTAAAAGTATTTATGCCATTTTGAACACAGCCGTGACTCATGCATTAATATATTAAGTCGAATTTTTTTCTTTTCTTAATAAACGGCCTACTGTAAATTACAGCCGTTAATGATTTATATGATTTATATATGAGATTAGGTTATGCTTTTTGTACGTGATTTTATGTTTTAGCATAGAATATGGCATATTCTCAATATCATTTGTAAAGGAAACACAGGCCCTATAGGGTGGAGGAACTATGACATCAATTTGTATGCAAAAACACGGAAGCGAGTTAACATTTTAGCAGTTCCGGTTCCCTCATCTCAAAGTCAATGGGTTTTTTTTCCAATGGGATTTCAGTTTATATGCTTAAATAAGGTTCGTGGCTAATGCAAACTTAAGATGCTTTCACGTTTTATTCTACAACATAAAACACATCAGTTATATCACACTCTTAATTTTCTAAATTAGTTACGCTTCTTTAAAAAGACGGTTGCTATCAAGTTTCCAAACGGGACTACAGGCGGTGTCGGAGGCGTTATACGTCATCAAGCTGAACTGGTCTGGAACGCAGCTCGCTTGTGTTTGGCATTTGGATTTGTCTGTGATTATTTCATGAGTAGTATTTTATAGTTTGTAGTATTTTTCTAATTGGGAATTCATATTGTGTGTAGATAATGCCTTCACTTGTAAAGACAGATTAATTGGTTGATCATTTATTTTAATTAAACGATATTATGGAGATGCTGCTTACCAGTGCAGTCTCTTTCTTGCTCTCAGTAATGCAAATGTGTGAAAAAAAGTGTAACAAATACATACATATTAACTGTCATTTTAACATGATCAAAGGATTTTTTGTTGTTTTTTTTCCTCCTTAAAATGTCCAGCACATGTGACTGTATTTGCTGCTTTTCGCTGTACTTTGTGACAAAAAAAGAATATTGAATGCTGTTCTGTGTCCATGATGGAACTTGCAGGCATATAGACTAGTCCCTCACGCCTCATTTCTGTCGTGTGTTACTAAAGTAAGTGGGCTGTGTGCACGCGAGCGATAAACTTATTTAATGTCTCATGATAATACTATGTAGGCACATTTATACCTACAGTTTTAAAGCTTTTACAACAACCCAAAAGCAAAACAAAATTAATTTCCCCTGTAAAATACTAACCAAAAGGCACGCAGGTCTATATACCGATTTTCATTTTTATTTGTTTATAATTTATAGCATGGATTATAATATAATAAACTGAGAGAGTAAATCTTTGTCATGGACCACACTTCTATAAGTAAGCTTGAGAGGTTGTCTGTAGCAGGATTGTGCTGACGTCACAGGCGAGCATCCTGAAGGTGCTATAGTCTGTTTATAGTCTAATGTTAGCTTTTCAATTTTTGTGTTTGCATTTAAGATCCAAAAGTGCTAAAAGTTGTATTTTAGTGTGAGAATTATCCGGCTGGACAAAACGTGTAAGTGTAATGAACTGTGTTTGAACAACGAGCTTATTATTTGCAATCTTCGAAAAGTCTATGGGAAAATCCTATAGGGATTTTATAGAGGGAACCAGTTTTACGCTAGCAGCCGATTCGCCTACAAGGTGGCGTCATAGTTCCTCCACTCTATATATGCCATTTACATATATTTCAATTCAATTCAATTCATCTTTATTTGTATAGCGCTTATACAATGTAGATTGTGTCAAAGCAGCTTCACATGGAAGTTTATAGTGAATTGAAACAGTGTCAGTTCAGTTTTCAGTGTTTAAGTTCAGTTCAGTTTAGCTCAGGTCAGTGTGGGTTAATAATCACTACTGAGAGTCCAAACACTAAAGAGCAATTCCATCGATGCGCAGCTCTACAGATCCTGAACCATGCAAGACAGTGGCGACAGCGGCGAGGAAAAAACTTCACCAATTGGCGAAAGTGAAGAATTTAAGAACCTGGAGAGAAACCAGGCTCAGTTGGGCACGACCATTTCTCCTATGGCCAAACGTCTTGTGCAGAGCTGCAGTCTAGGCGCAGTAGCTGGACCTCAGCGAAGACTCGTCTGCCCTTGGAGTATCACAGGAATCCTCTCCACCATGAATACCACAGCAGCAGCTCAGGATATGGCTTGGTCCAGTACCCTTGGGATCGTCTCGTCGCTGGTCTTGGATCGCATCAGTGGCACTGCATAGTCTGAGGGTCTCGAGATGAGTAGCCCCAGGTGGAAATACAGAATAAGGAGAATAATTAGCGTAGCTGCTGTTCATAGTGTATATAAACAAGAAGCAAAATCCTGCGTGGGGCACATCATGCGTCATACCGCTATATAATGCACTGAGTGTATGCTTTGCTAAAAAGATAGGTCTTCAATCTAGTTTTGAACTGCAAGAGTGTGTCTGAGCCTTGGACATTATCAGGAAGGCTATTCCAGAGTTTAGGGGCCATGAATGAGAAGGCTCGACCTCCTTTACTCGACTTTGCTATTCTAGGTACTACAAGAAGCCCTGAGTTTTGAGATCTTAAAGAGCGGGTTGGATTGTAGCGAGACAAGAGGTTGGTTAGATAAACAGGAGCTAAATTATTTAGCGCTTTATAGGCAAGAAGCAGTATTTTAAATTCAATACGAAAGTTAACAGGCAGCCAGTGTAAGGAGGATAAAATTGGGGTGATATGATCATATTTTCTAGACCTGGTAAGAACTCTGGCAGCTGCATTTTGCACTAGCTGAAGTTTGTTAATAGAGGATGCTGGGCAACCAGCAAACAGAGCATTACAGTAATCCAGCCTAGAAGTCATAAAAGCATGAACTAGCTGTTCTGCATCTGAGATGGATAGCATACTTCGCAGTTTAGTAATATTTTTTAGATGAAAGAAGGCAGTTTTTGTGACATGGGATATATGATTTTCAAAAGTTAAATTGCTGTCTAATATGACACCCAGATCTTTTATAGTAGAGCTAACGCTAACTTTGTATCCCTCTAATTGCAGGTCGAGTTGTGAGATCTGCTGTGTACAGGATTTAGGCCCAATAAGTAATAATTCTGTTTTGTCTGAGTATATATTTCAATTAATATGGAAAATGAGTGCATGTTTTTATTAAAACTAATATTGGATTTTTTTTCAAAATGCTTGTGCATGTAAAACAAAATAATTTGCACACAAATGATGGGGTTTTTCTCTAAAGAAGTTGTTACTCCTCCTCATTTAGAGCATCATTACGGGCGTTGTACATAATAAGTAATGTAGTTTAAATGTTTGATCTGCGACAGAGAAACTACGGGTTTTGGGAAACACTCGTCACTACATCATTCTTTTCCCAAATGGTGCATCATACTATGATAGTTCCTTGAATGAATAGTGAAAATAAAAAGGGATGTCAGACCTTATTTTCAGCTAAGGTAAGGGTAATGGCACTAGTTAGCAAACATTTTCTTTCCCAAACACATGTTTTAGATGCCATTTATCAAACTCCACTTATTGAACAAATTTTTTCACTATATTAGACTTGTCACATGCAGAATTTCTGCGCTGAAATAAAAATACGCTAATTAACCTCTTTAAGCCTTTAAATTTCACTTTTAGCTGTATACTAGTACCTTGAAGAATATCTAGCCAAATATCATGTGCTGTCATCATTACAAAGAGAAAAGAAATCAGTTATTAGAAATTATTTAAAAGACTTAAACTAGTTGATTAATGAATGAGCATTGTTATAGTAATTATGTGATTATTAAGGTGTCGTGTCTGATTGATGAAAATGATGCATGTATATATAACCAACATCATTATATAATGCAACCCAAGTGTTAGCCATGAAATCCATAATGACATTCTGAAAGTCTTTGATGTTATTATGCATGCATTGGCTCAGATGCGTCATAAACATAATATTAAAATGCATGCAGAGTGAATGCTTTTATTTTATACTGTTGAATTATTATCTGAATTATTAGCCCACTGTATATTTTTCTCCCAATTTCTGTTTAACGGAGAGATTTTTTCAACACATTTCTAAACATAATAATTTAATAACTAATTTCTAATAACTGATTTATTTTCTCTTTACCATGAAGACAGCACATAATATTTGACTAGATATTCTTCAAGACACTAGTATTCAGCTTAAAGTGACATTTAAAGGCTTAACTACGTTAATTAGGGTAAAGTTAGGGTAATTAGGCAGTCATTGTATAACAGTGGTTTGTTCTGTAGACAATCCAAAACAAATATTGCTTAAGGGGGCTAATAATATTGACCTTAAAATAGATTTAAAACAATTAAAAACTGTTTTTATCTTAGCCGAAATAAAACAAAAAGACTTTCTCCAGAAGAAAAAAATATTATAGGAAATACTGTGAGAAATTCCTGAATCTGTTAAACATCATTTGGGAAATATTTGATAAATAAATTCACAGGAGGGCAAATAATTCTGACTTTGACTGTATCTCATCATAAAATGGCTGCTTGTGTAAGTTTGAAATAGGAAATATCTTTGTGGCAGCTGAACCTAAACCAAACAGGATGGCATCGCAGAGTTCGCACAGTTTCTTTGTCACCCACGTGTGTGCGGTTTTCAGTTTGTCTCTTTTTGGTCAGGAAGCGTTTTAACCCCTGCTGCACATCTGAGCGCCGACAATTCGATCGACTGCAAACCAATGATACCTGACGATATACATACCGTATATAAATCTATTTATTTGTGTGATTGTGGAGTTGTGTAAAGCATGCAGTGTGTTCTAAATGATGCAGATATTCAGCAGTTGTTTCTATAGGTCAGATGAATACAGTTGATTTCCTGCATAAACCCCATCCGGATGTTGTTGACATCAGACGGCAGATCAGGCTGATTGTGTTTTCTTGTTTTCTGTCAGCAATCGTGACTTTTATTGAAAGATCATGTGCATGAACAAAGACTTTCTCCTTAAGGTCAGAATGCACTGTATGTGTTGGTAAAATCATAATATTGATTTTATATAGTAGAACATTGGTGCAAGGGATAAAGTGTCATTATCAGAGTTATGATGGTATATTTAAATTCTTCTTTTGAATAAATTTACAAAAATAATATGACTAATGAGAAATATAACTCTTTCAATATAATATAAACAATAAAAATAAAATATATAAATAATATACTAAATAGATATAAATTATATTTAATACTGTATATGTATTATTATTTTTTATATTATTTTTTTATTTATATTATATTGAATCGTCAGGGTGGCGCAGTGGGTAGCACGATCGTCTCTCAACAAGAAGGTCACTGGTTTGAGCCTCAGCTGGGCCAGTTGGTATTTCTTTGTGGAGTTTGCATGTTCTCTGTGTGTTGGCATGGGTTTCCTCCGGGTGCTGCGGTTTCCCCCACAGTCCAAACACATGCGCTATAGGGGAATTGAATATGCTAATTTGTCCGTAGTGTATGAGAGTGAATGCAAGAGTGTATGGGTGTTTCCCAAAGCAGCTGGAAGGGCATCCGCTGCGTTAAACGTGCTGAATAAGTTGGCGGTTCATTCCGCTGTGGCGACCCCTGATTAACAAAGGAACTAAGCAGAAAAGAAAATGAATAATATAATATAATATAATATAATATAATATAATATAATATAATATAATATAATATAATATAATATAAT
>CAIGQZ010032248.1:7890008-7900765 GCA_903798205.1 Danio tinwini | reverse complement strand
TGAGCAGGTTAGTGTATACTCCATTCAGCTGGTTTTGTTTCTGTCAGTTTTGCATTTAATTAAAGAATTATTAAACTGTTATGGCTCAGAGCAATAGTGTGTTTAATCTTTTTTACTAAAGTACTTTACATGCTGTATATTTTTATATCAGCATGTCCAGTCTTAGACCTGCTATATTTCTATCAATAGAAGAACATTTGTTTATAACACCAAGAGAAAGTTGGTAGAACAATAGCAAAACCTTCCTGTTTCAGACCTTTTCTATTAGTTGTTGATGTTTACAAGATGATTAACTTAAATTGTGTGTCCATCAGGGTGTTTTATTTTCTTTTTTTTTATTAAATGTTTTTTTTTTTTTTTTTTTTTTGTATATTTATTATGTCCGTGTCATGGTGGTGCAGTGGATAGCACGATCACCTCACAGCAAGAAGGTTATTGATTCGAGTTCTGGCTGGATCAGTTGTTGTTTCTGTGTGGAGTTTGCATGTTCTCCCCGTGTTGGCGTGGGTTTCCTTCGGGTGCTCCGGTTTCCCCCACAGTCCAAACACATGCACTATAGGGTAATTGAATAAATGCTGGATAAGTTGGTGGTTCATTCCGCTGTGGCGACCCCTGATTAATAAAGGACTAAGCCAAAAAGAGAAGAAATAAGAAATCAATATTTAGAGGAATAGCCATCATTTTTATTCACAATTGTTTTTTTATTAATTTAATTTAATTGAAAATGTATGATTTTATTAATTTATTTTTTAGATATTTTACCATTTTCAGGAGGGGATGGGTGCTCTAAATGACAATATTATTAAATAATAATTATTTTAATTATATTATTGTTATATTATTTATTTAAATGAAATTTAGAAAACATTAAAGACTTTTATAGAATCAAACAAATATAAAGAATTTACTTAAACGTACGCCTAATAAACCCTGTGTGTAATTTACATAACATGGTAAACCGTTTCTCTTATTATTTATTCTTTTATTCTCTCATTACACCTATAAGAAACTTTTCTTCATATTCTGTAAGCCAAATTGCTTCCTTTATTCTTTAATGTTTGACTGTATGCAGAGATGTTCAGTAAAGAGTGTTTCTTTTGCACACATTGTGATTCAGAGAAGTGTGTGTTTGACTGTGTTGATTCCTTACATTAAATTGGAGGACATGAGAGAAATAAATAAATGCAGCAGGAATGTGAAGAGCGAGGAGGGAAAACTGAGCAAACACAGCCGGAGCTTCACACTGACAAACAAAAACAAAGCAAAACTAAAAACTAAAAATCCTGACTTGGCCAAATTTAGATTTTGTGCTACTGTAAATATTATGAAGTGAAAAAAGCAGGAGTTTTCGCTAGATAACTTCAATACCGCTCCAAACAAAACAAAACATTTAAAAGGGAATTGGGTTGATCTTTATACATATACATACATATATACAGTTGAAGTCAGAATTATTAGCCGCCCTGTTTATTTTTTTCGCCAATTTCTGTTTAATGTAGGGAAGATTATTCTCAACACATTTCTAATCATAATAGTTTTAATAACTCATCTCTAATAACTGATTTATTTTATCTTTGACATGATGACAGTTAATAATATTAGACTAGATATTCTTCAAGACACTTCTATACAGCTTAAAGTGACATTTAAAGGCTTAACTAGGTTAATTAGGTTAACTAGGCAGGTTAGGGTAATTAGGCAAGTTATTGTATAACGATGGTTTATTCTGTAGACTATCAAAAAAATAACATGCTTAAAGGGGCTAATAATATTTACCTTAAAATGGTGTTAAAAAATTTAAAACTGCTTTTATTCTAGCCGAAATAAATCAAATACGACGTTCTCCAGAAGAAAAAATATTATCAGACATACTGTGAAAATTTCCTTGCTCTGTTACACATCATTTGGGAAATATCTAAAAAAGAAAAAATTCAAAGAGGGGCTAATAAATCTAACTTCTGACTGAAATATATATATATTATTTAATTTAGAATTTTCAAGTGTGTTTTTCACCATAGCTAGTCAATTATTTTCCCTCTTGTTAAATTTTAATTATTTTATACCCCACCACCCCCATTTGTGGTTATTTTTCAACTCATGTCTGATTCATTTCTTTTCTCTTTGTCATGATGACAGCATATAATATTTGACTAGATGTTGTTAAAGATACTAGTATTCAGCTTAAAGGGCACCTATGGTGAAAACTCTACTTTTATATATATATTTCCCAGTTTCTCTGGAGATTTACTGGATTTTCTAGTCATGGGTCTGAGTGTATTATTATTTTGTTTTAATAATGTTGATAGTATTTCTTGTTAATGGTGTATAATGTAAATGCATTGTCATTCAGGACATTTAATTTAATTTTTTGTGTGTGAATCAATGTCAATTAATCGAAATACACATGTTTTTTTATAATTCTAATTGTTTTTTTGTTTTAATAATGTTAGTAATGTTAGTAATATTTCTTTTAAATTGTATACACTGTAAATGTGTTGCTATTCAGGGCATGCATTATATTTTTTTGTGCATGAAATGTCAATGGTCAAAATAACAACAATGTTTCTTACATTTTTTATTAGTTGAATAATTATTAGAGTTATTCTTCTAAATATTGATTTATTAACTTGCATTTACTGAATCTTAAAAGTACTGATTATAAAAAAATCTCTTTTGTTTGTTATTTTGACCAATTGTTATTAAATGCATTTTTTTTTTTTTACATTTAATGTATTTTAAAGTTGAATAATATTTGTTTGTTTGTTAACCCTTTATTGTGCCCAATGGGGAAAATGGTCTTGGACTCTCCGCGTACGAGTGGGCACAGCCATTTGAATCTTTTTGGCTTGAGACTTCCGCTCTCATTCACTTCCATTTATTTTTAGACGTTAAAAAAAGCCTGTTTTGTTGCTTGATGTGGCAAACTGATATTTTCTTACTATATTATTCTACTTTGTCTGTATAATCATGCAAACACTTGTTTGTAGAGCGAGTAGTTTGACCATTTTCTGCCATTTATTATTCCTAGCCATTTCTCCCATAGGCAACTGAATCACCAAACTGAATGCACTTCCACATTGAAAAATAGGCCCACATTTGCATACACTGAACAAAAACCAGACATCAAAAAACACAAGTCAACACAAACATTCAATCATTAACAAATATTACTGATTTAAAAGTCTAATTGATGTTGGTCAAAAAGACTTCATAAGCGATTGCATCTGCACACAGGCAGCCTGTATCATCGACCAGAAGTCAGTAACTCATACTCATAAAATAAACTGTGCGAGGGGTCAGCTAATATTTTAATAGCTTCGTCCTGAACTGATTGCTCATAGAGAGATTGTAAGGATCAATATCCCCTTTTCCCTATGATTCTCATGGCCGTCTTCACCAGCCCTCCAAGCTTGGCTTTAGATTAAACTGTAATGTTTCCGTAAATCCATATCGTAGTATGCTTTTTGCTGTACCCCAAAAACCCTCAATCCTAATTTCTGTCAGACCCATACATTAAAATTATTTAATTTAGAATTTTCAAGTGTGTTTTTCACCATAGCTAGTCAATTATTTTCCCTCTTGTTAAATTTTAATTATTTTATACCCCACCACCCCCATTTGTGGTTATTTTTCAACTCATTTCTGATTCATTTCTTTTCTCTTTGTCATGATGACAGCATATAATATTTGACTAGATGTTGTTAAAGATACTAGTATTCAGCTTAAAGGGCACCTATGGTGAAAACTCTACTTTTCAAGCTGTTTGGACAGACATATGTGTAGGTATAGTGTATATACCGTCATATTGGGGTGATCTAAACACACCCAGTCCTTTTTTTTCAATTTAACAACATAAAAACGGTGGACCAATTGTAGCCGTTTTGAGACCGACCGCAACTTGATGTAGGAGTGCGGTCCCCCCGCCCACCAATATTGATTGACAGCTGCGTATTAACATGTCTCCGTAGTAACGTTTGTAATCATATCCCCAAGACAGGACGTGCGCAAATCAACCCTAAATAAAAGGTCTGTTCAGTTTAGGATCATCAATCATCATCAAATGTGATCAAGAGTGAGTTCGACAAGTTTAAAATGTTTTAAAACAGTGCATGTGTGTAATGATTTACAGCGATTTACTTTAGCTTTACTTCATCAGCACAGCCGCGTGTCAGAACAATAATAAAAGACGATTCAATCCCGGTTTGTGGACGTTAAATCAGGTTTATTGTGTACATTAACAACAGATATCCATACAGCAGTGGATATTAACCTGTATCCTGTCACATTTGCGTGCAAAGACAGTGCAAAGCTAAACGCGCGCGCTGTATGTATGTGCGTGTGTGTCTGCGCTGTGTGTTTGTGTCTGTGTGTGTGCGTGAACTTTGTAACGACATTGTGTGTGACTCATCCTGCAGCTCCACACAACAAATGCACCAAATAATCATTGATAAAGCTCTTACTGTAGTTTTTGTCACAAACGTTACGTGAGATCTGCTTCCTTCATGTCTGTCTGTTGTCTGAGGCAGCCGAGGGCGGAAACTGAGGCACGCAGGCATGTAGAAACGGTGGGCGGAGAGGACTAGCCTTAAAGGCGCAGTACACAAAAACAGCAAAAATCTATTGAGAGCTATAAAACACCATCTAGTGAAAGCTGTAATCAATAATCTGATGGGTGTTTTGAGATGAAACTTTACAGACACATTCTGGGGACACAAAAGACTTAAATATTAAATCTGGAAAAAGGGGTAACCTAGGTGCCCTTTAAAGTGACAATTAAAGGCTTAACTAGGTTAATTATGGTAAAGTTAGGGTAATTAGGCAAGTCATTGTATAACAGTGGTTTGTTCTGTAGACAATCCAAAACAAATATTGCTTAAGGGGGCTAATAATATTGACCTTAAAATGGCTTTAAATAAATTAAGAACTGCTTTTGTAGTTGAAATAAAACAAATAAGACTTTCTCCAGAAGAAAAAATATTATAGGAAATACTGTGAAAACTTCCCTAATCCGTTAA
Organism: Danio tinwini; assembly: GCA_903798205.1. Taxonomy (NCBI): domain Eukaryota; kingdom Metazoa; phylum Chordata; class Actinopteri; order Cypriniformes; family Danionidae; genus Danio; species Danio tinwini. The sequence continues at coordinate 7,895,750 of CAIGQZ010032248.1, read as the reverse complement.
TTTAATATATATGAGTTATCTACACTAAATAAAAATGACTAAGCTTGTCAATCCACCAGAATTTTCAGCCTGCACAATTGGTGATCTTGGCATTATTTATTGCTGTAATTGCAGTATGTGATGCAGTGTTGGACACATGAGATGTGTTGCTCAGACAGAAAGTGTTATATCTCGCACAGAGTTCATGAGGCGAACAGAAACGCTGCGTTCACAATTGACTCCGTTTAGTGTGAAGTTCCAGTGAAGTGAACAGGAAGACATGAGCTATGAAAACACTTGACCTCTGATTGTGTTTTCAGCTACAGTCCATGTCTGATCACTGTAAAAAATACTTGTTAATAAACAGCTTCTCTATTTTGTGATTCACAAGTGTTTATTTACTGTAGTAAATTGCATTATGGGATGTTGATCTCTGCTCTGTCCACTTTTGATGTTGAAAATTCAACTCTACAGTTTAACATAGTCACTTTTATTGACATTTTAGTCGTTTGAATACATGATATAATGTATAAGTAGTAATATAGAGAGAAATCAGTGTGTAAAATACCAGAACATGTGCTGTCAGATTATTACAAGGTGTTTGTAGCATAATATACAACACCAACCCAGACAATACTGAAAACTATTACCAATGTTCATAAATGTCTCTTTTTTTTTACTTTTCAGGGTTAAAAAGTTGTTGGAAGATCGATTAAGCTCCCATTATGCAATCTAAAAGCATAAATATACAGGGAAAATAAAAACATGAATCACAAAATAGAGAAAACTGTTATTTAAATTGTATCTCATGACTTAATGTATCTTCATTATAGTTATTATTATAATATATAAAATATTTCTGTTAAATTCTGATTATATATTATAATGGGTGTATATACAATGTTATTAAATGTCAATATTATAGCACAATTAAGATATTATCAGGTCATTGCTATCCATTAATATCAATGATGCAAAACTGTGTCAGTTTGTAAACGGTGTAAATGTAACCTGAGTAATGAATGAAGGGACTTTTGTGCATTTAAATGGGTTGATTTCATTCTGGTTTCTGGTTTATAAAAGAATTATGGGAATACATTGAAGATGCTGGAGAAAAAAAACAAACACACAAATTATTAATTTACTTTTCAAATGTATTTTTTTTCTAAAAAATGTTTTGCAAAAGTAGAAATACTTTTACATTTCAAACAAGAACGAATGAAATCAAATTAGCTTTTAGTAATGATTAAAGATTAAATAAAAGTAAACATAAAATTAAATAAAATTTATTAAATATAAACAAATAAATAAAAATAGCCAAAGGAATAAAACAAAAATAAATAAGTAAATAAAAAATAAAAAATGAATGAATGAATAAAATAAATAAAAATAAATAAATAAATAAAAATGAATGAATGATTGAATGAAAAATAAAAACAAATAAATTAATAAAATAAATAAATGAATAAAAATACATTGTGTTAAAATTTACATTGAACATAACACATGAAATCAAATTGTATTGTAGTAATGATTAAAAATTAAAGCAAAATAAAATAAAATTAAATAAATATAAACAAACAAATAAAAATAAATGAATGAATAAAAAAAAATTGAACGAATGAATAAAAAAATGAAAATAAATGAATGAATAAAAAAATTAATATAAATAAATAAAATAAATAAAATAAGTAAAAATAAACAAATAAATGAAAATGAATAAAAATACATACTTTTACATTGAACATAACAAATGAAGTCTAATTATATTGTAGTAATGATTAAAATGTAATTAAATTTAAGTAAACATAAAATAAAATACCATTTTAATGAACAAATAAAAATAAATGAATGAATAAAAATAAAAAATAAAGTAAAATAAAAATGAATGAATAAATGAAATAAATAAATAAATAAAAAAAACATAAAAAAATGAATGAATCAATAAAATTAAAATAAATAAATAAAAGTAAATGAATGAATCAATAAAATAAAATAAATAAATAAAAGTAAATGAATGAATCAATAAAATAAAATAAATAAAAATAAATGAAAGAATCAATAAAATACAAATAAATAAATAAATAAATAAATAAATAAACAAATAAAAGTAAATGAATAAATCAATAAAATAAAAATAAATAAATAAATAAATAAAAGTAAATGAATGAATCAATAAAATAAATAAATAAATAAAAGTAAATGTTTTTACATTGAAAATAACAACTAAAATCAAATCATATTGTAGTAATGATTACAAATTTAATTAAAGTAAACATTAAATAAAATAAGATTAATATAAACAAATAAATAAATGAATAAAAAAATTAAAACCAATCAATCAATCTCTGCATGACATTGTAATTATGTGTAAAATATAGAATAAACTTACATCATCAAATGAATAAATTAAATAAATAATCAAGAAATGACAAAATAAAATGACAGAATAAAAGGAACAAAAACAGAAAAAAAACAAAAGCCCTCTTTCTCTCTCTGTATGTATGTGTGTGTGTGTGTGTGTGTGTGTGTGTGTGTGTGTGTCAGATTGGGAGAGAGTGTGGGTTGCAGTTCATAATCACATCCAGCATAAAGAAAGTATGGCAGAGGAACTGACGGCTGTCTTTATCAAGCGCGCTGCATGTTGGAAAGGCAATTTGGTGTGCTTTCACTCATCGGGCCGAAGGTGGGAAGCGTTCAGCGAAGGTCTGAGCCACAGAAACACACACATTCTGGATTATAAAGATTTAATAAGGGAATAAATTGAATTAGCGGCACGCAGCGGCTGGATTTGTTGTGTTTAAATATGAGTGTTTGTGCAGCACTTTAGCACTGCTTCACGGCTGACGGGTTTCTGTGCACGCTTCAGACTTTTCTAGTGAAATAAAACAAGAAAATGAGTTGATATTTAGAAGATTCACTGCAAAAATACTTTTCTTAATTAGTTTTTGTCTTGTTTCTAGTCCAAATATCTAAAAATGTTTAAATCAGGAAGCATTTTCTAGACAAGCAAAGAATATTGTTCTGTTATTTCAAAGGAAAAACTAGATTGCTTTACTTGCCGCATTGGCAGATTATTTTGCTTGTTTTAAGGAAAAACTCAATTCGTTATGACTCATTATTTCTATAAGCAAGACAATATTTTGTGCTTGTTAGGAAAATGCTTTTTAATTCAAGAAATTTTTGATATTTGGACTAGAAATAAGTCAAAAACTCTAAAATAACTATGTAAGAAAATTATTTATGATTTAAAATGCAACTTCAAATACACACAAGGACTCTATTTTAACGATCTAGGCGCAAAGTCTAAAGCTCATGGCGCAAAAGCATTGAGTCCGAATCTACTTATGCTATTTTAAGCATGGAAAAATACGCTCTGCGTCCGGAGCATGGTCTAACAGGGTTGTGCTTATTCTCTTAATGAGCTCTGAGTGTGTTTGAGCATAACATGCATTAAACCAATCAGAGTCTCATCTTCCATTCATTAAACTTCCATTTTAAAAGTCAGTTGCGTCTCTCCATGGTGCATTGGCTATTTACGTGGCGGACTACATTAGTGTAAAAACTGAACGCTTCACTTGAGAGAAAACAGTTAAACAGAGCATCTGCAGCGCGAGAATAAAGAACGAGCCTCCTCCATTCAGCCTCTTTACTTTCACTTTACTTTACTCTTTACTCCTTTAGTTTGGTGGAGTAAGGAAACAGTGTTGTACGCTCTCCACTGAAGACATTCATTAGCCCACATATTTAATTTCCTTTGTTAAGCACAAAGATTTGTGTCAAAACTATTTCTAAATTCAGATCTAATTTCCAGCAAAGGAATAAATGAACAATAATAATGAAGTGTGGTGGAGTTATAACCAAACACACGTCCTGTTCTTCTGCCCCATATGGTGATGCAGACGTCTCCAAAACCCCACAGGTGGACAAATCTAAACTTGTTTTATTAAAACAAATATAAATATGCAGATAATAAATAACACTGCTGATAATAATCACATTATACAGATGCAGATAGTCATGAATAAACTGAAAAAGCCCCCCGAGATGAAGAAGGCATGGAGGCAGTGGTTTTTATATTTATGTAGTGAATAATCATTACTGTATGATTTTAATCCTTTAATTGTTTTCATCTGTAAAGATATTTGTGTATTGCTGCACATCCTGTGTTGTTAAGCAAAGTGTAAGCGTTTGGACCTGCATAGGTGCATAACTAACGCGCTCTGTGCTGGACTTTAGAGCAAATTTCAGCTGGTCAATTGCACAGTTCCTCAAAATAGCAATGCACCAACAATGCGCATTAACACAGCTCCTTTTTAGACCAGCACACTCATGAGTGGTGTAAATGGATTTACTATTTAAACAACGTGGAAAATTTGGGTTGCGTTGGTCTGAAAATAGCAACAAATCACACCAAACACGTCTTGCGCCTTATTGCGGCAGTTTTATGATATAGGACCGTTTATATTGGCATATATGAGGATCTTTTGAGACATTTAGAAGAAAACTCAGGCAAAATAAATAATATTGATCTCAAAGAAACAATTGAAATGTTATGTAGATGTTTGTTTAACGAAGATTCATAAAGTTTTTACTTATATTTGATACATTTGACTCACATTTTTCCTGGATGCAAATTCAAGTTTGTCACATTTTTCACAATATAGTAACACTAAAAAATGTCATGTCAAAAAGTTAAGAACAAATATTTTTATGTTGTTTCAACTTATTTTAATAAGTTAATCAGGTGTCAACTAAACTGTTTACGTTGTACAACATTTAATTTAATCAATTCAAATGAGGTTTAACAGATTCAGGAGTTTCTCACAGTATTTCCTACAATATTTTTATAGGAAAGTCATATTAGTTGTATTTTTGGCTAGAATGAAAGCAGTTTTTAATTTAAAAAAAATCTATTTTAGGATCAATATTATGAGCCCTCTTAAGCAATATTAGTTTTGGATTGTCTCCAGAACAAACCACTGTTATACAATGACTTGCCTAATTACCCTAACTTCACCCTAATTAACCTAGTTAAGCCTTTAAATGTCACTTTAAGCTGAATACTAGTGTCTTGAAGAATATCTAGTCTAATATTATGTGCTGTCATCCTGTCAGAGATAAAATAAATCAGTGATTAGACATGAGTTAATTTGAGAGTGTGTGTGTGTGTGTGTGTGTGTGTGAATGACAGTGTATGGTTGTTTCCCAGCATTGGTTTGCAGCTGGAAGTGCATCCGCTGCATAAAACATATGCTGGAATAGTTGGTGGTTCATTCCGCAGTGGCAACCCCTGATAAATAAGGGACTAAGCTGAAGGAAAATGAATGAATGAAGGCTCCATTGCATTTCAGCTTTAAACTGATACGCTGTCCTTCTGTTAGTTAGTGTATTTGTAATGAAAGTGCCGCTGGTTTTACTGTAAGTGCAGCATGTTTGTAATTATGTGAAAGCTCTGGGACTTGCGGAGCAGAAACCCTGTTGTTTAACAGTGCCGCGTTTTCCTGAACCTCTGACCCGCGCTGAGAACCAGATAAACTGTTTGTTTTTCCAGACGTGGTTATGGTGGAGGCTAAACTTCACATTAAAAGTGCCAAGTGAAAACGGCATCGCAGCTGCTCTCAACCGAGTCCTCCTCGTCAGGCGGCGTTTGGCAGAGCGTCTCTGAACGCGTGCATAATTAAGCTTTTAAAGACAGCTAATCAGCAAAGCCAGACCAGTTGTGTGTGTGTGTGTGTGTGTGTGTGTGTGTGTGTGTGTGTG
>CAIGQZ010032248.1:7823156-7833192 GCA_903798205.1 Danio tinwini | reverse complement strand
ACACACACACACACACACACACACACACACACACACACACACACACAAAGATACACTCACATTGCGGATCAGAAGGTCTCACAGGCTAAAACTGTCACTAGCGCTGTCGCCAGCCTAATGCCCTGGATACACCAATAAATGTCTGACCAGTTACAAAGGTATTAGACATTCGCGGACAGAAATATAGTTCACCTATTTTTTACTTTACAGGCTTTCAGTGTAATCTCTTCTGCTGTGAGACAAATTAAAAGTCAAATATAGTCGTTATACTGTAGTTTCATCTGTCTTGACACACACACACACACACACACACACGCACAAACACACACACACTAAAGTTACGAACTGTATTTCACTGTAAAAAAAAATGCTGGTACAACACAAATCCATTAAGTTAACTTAAACGTTTTTACAAATGTAAGTGGATTGAACATAAAACAATTAAGCTGTCCCAAAAAAAACTCAAGTGTTGTTTCTGCTCATTTTAAATAAGCAGTTTGAACACGCAGCAAATGTCATTTTTTGAGTGTTCTGATACTACATGGCTGTTGAATGCTTGATTCTGATTGGCTGATGAGCATTCTGAGGTGTGCAGATAAAGTAGTTCCGGCAGGTTTTGAGCACATTATAGTGGCCGATCACACCGAATGCTTTTTTTGATGACAGGCGCCTTTTATAAATGGTTTGCTAATGTTTTTTTAAGTTTTGTAAATGCTGCGCCGCGCGCATTATTGCCAGTCACTGTAAAAAAATATTTCTGACTTTAATATTTTTGTTGAATCAAATTAACCTGCGAGTCATCTCAACTTACATTAATCAAATTGACTAATCAAGAGTTTACACTTAGCTATTGCTTGATAGTAACAGCAGGTTTGGCATGATAAGCGAGGTAAGACAAAACGGGACATTTATTGTATGCTTGGATTGGTTTGATTGACCAGCCGCAAAACAGAGCCCCTAGTTTTTCACAATTTTTTTGTTATTTTTATCCCAGAATTACAGCAGAGCGACCAAAAGGGGTGCCTGGCCCCATTTACAGGGGGCATCAGCTTCAACTCTTTCCATTCACTTTGAATTGGGTGACGTCAGGCAATGCCGAACTGCATTGTGGATCCGTCAGCCCCGCTTCAGTGGTGTTGATCACTGCAGAAGTTGGGACTTTCTTAACTTTTCAAGTGCCGACGGAAGCACCAGCCAATCAGATCGCTGTATGCAAATACACCAGCTCAGACTGTAGCCGATTTCTGACTAATTTCATTGGCTGAGGCTGCTATGACGATCGCGTCAGCCTCAACTTCAGACACGCCCTCTGTCAAGCGTTGATGCTGAAGCCCCGTGTGAATGGGGTGTTACAGATTGTACCAATCACCTGAGGACTGGGGGAAGGGGTTGAAATTCCAGGAGTTTTCCGGGAGAAATGACAATTTGGGAGGTGGGTCTGAAATACGGGACACTCCCAGGAAAAACGGGAGTATTGGCAGGTATGCGTCAAATCCTCTTCTTTCTTGCATCAAATTCACTTTAGAACAGATGCGGATTCGCGTGATGGGCAGGGCTTCTGTCCGCCCGGTGACTGTAGCTTCATTGCTGAATGGCTTTTGGATTTTGTTAATAAAATAACTGTGTTTATGTGCTTTATGAAGGCTGAAAAACAGCGTCGATTCGTTTGGAGCTGTGTCTGAGTTCACTAGATTTTTTCAGAGGTGCACCCAGCTCTGTCAGCTCATAAACTCCTCCAGAAACTGAACCTGGATGATGGAAGCTTTCAGCGGTGCTTCTGACTGAGCCGAGCCCAGTTTGATGAACTGTTGTCGGTGTAGGCCGGATGATTTTCCCCCGGGACACCAACAACAGGCGCTACGTCATAATCATGCCCCCACAAGAGCAAGCTCCTGATTGGCTAACGTGGCACGAATGTCCGCAGAAGTTCAGATTTTTGAACGCGAGCAATTTGCACGTTAAGCGTGTCAAACGCTTTAAACGCTCAATTCACGACATGCCATTCGCGCGTATCGTGCCGCAGGATGTCTATTCACGCATTTGCATTGATTTAACATGTAAATCACTCGTGATTGACGCTTCTTCCACGTCTGGTGTGAACACAGCATAAAGGGGCTAATAATTTTGACCTTAAAATGGTGTTTAAAAAATGTAAAACTGCTTTTATTCTAGCCGAAATAAATCAAATAAGACTTTCTCCAGTAGAAAAAATATTATCAGACATACTGTGAACATTTCCTTGCTCTGTTAAACATCATTTGTGAAATATTTAAAAAACATTCAAAAAGGGGGCTAATAATTCTGATTGCACCTGTTTTATCATCACAATGCAAGAACACTCCTCCGAAGAACACACATGATATTTTATTCTTAAGAATATTTCATTTAATTACTGTCATTTTAATGATTTAATAATTAGGCATTGGAATCAGATTGTCAAAATGCATATGCTAAATAAATAATAATAAATGTTAACGAAAAAAAGAAAAGAAAAAAGTAACAGAGACTGCGATATCTGCTGCCAGATCTATGTTCAATCAGACACCCACATGAGAATATACTATAGTAATTTATAGTAAATACTATAGTGTTTTATTGACACTGACACCTCCAATAGAGATAGAGATGTTGCGCAATCAGCTAAAATGTTGCTAGAGTTGTTTTTTATATGTGGATGACATATGTTGCATCACCAGAAATGATTGAGGTCATGTCCATGTGTTGTGTGATAAGTCCATATATTGATTATTGTGACAGGCCTACGCACAGCTGATGTATAAATCATCAATTATTTCTCCTTCATATGCCATACGACTGTAAAACACTTTTCACTTCTAATTGAAATGTGTATTTGTTTATTTATTTGCTGGGTGTGTGCCGGATTTGGACTGGATTCAGTATAATAAGTTTCACTGGTCTGTTGTCTGTCTGTTAGCATCCAAATGAGTTTGTCTTAACTTGCGAGAACAATGTATTTTTTTTTTGCGACTTGGCTTCTTCAAACTACATCACGTCTCAAATGTGTGTTTGGCAGCGAGTGTTTGGACGGCTTTTCTCTGGAAGCAGCACTTTTGATTTCGACGACGAGCAGATGGTTGTAAGTAGATTGCTTTCATGTTAAGAAATCACTTTCCTTCTTTTGTCTGGCCTGCAAACGGAAGATTATTTTAATGCGGTCTCTTTTTTTTGTCATTACTGTGTATGGAGTGGTGACATAACTCTAAATACTCAGGAAAGAAAGAGAAACATTGTGATTGGTTGAGCGACAGAAACCTGTTGCCAAGCGTACAGTCTACTTATTACAGGAATATTGTATAGCTATAGTGTTGAGTTAAGGACATTTACAGGTTTTTTAACAACTAAAAATGCTTTTCTTGCTTAGTCTTGTTTCTAGTCCAAATATGTAAAAATTCTTAAATCAAAAGCATTTTCTACACAAGTAAAACATATCGTCTTGTTTTCAGAAATAATATATGAAAATTAATTGAGTTTTTCTTTAAAACAAGCAAAATAGTCTGCCAATGGTGATAATATTATTTTACTTCCCCCTTTGGCAGATTATTTTGCTTGTTTTAAAGAAAAACTCACTTAATTTTGATTTATTATTTATTAAATTAAGACAATATCTTTTTAGTTTGTCTACAAAATGCTTCTTGATTTAAGAATTTTTTTATATTTGCACTAGAAACAAGGCAAAAACTCTAAATAAGAAATACATTTTTGCAGTGGCCTTTGAAAGTGCAAGGTTTCCATTGTAGTTTATGCAACAAAATAACAAAAATCAGATGAAAAGTTTATTTTAGCTCAGTTTTTTCATGCACATTTGCAATAATTTTTTGCACATCTTGGCATTTCCATTATGGATTTCTAATGCAATATTCCAAAATGCACGTAAAATTAGGAGAAAACATAGCCATTTTCTGCTAAGATTTTCTATATTTCAACATAAATACTGTATGCCAAAAGTGCATGGAAGTTACCATTAGTCTGTTTTTTTTCTGTGGCTTTTGAAGGTGCAAGGTTTCCATTGTAGTTTATGCAAAAAGTTTCTTATCAGATAAAAAAAAGTATATTTTAACTTCATTTTCTTGTGCATATTGGCATTTCCATTAAGCGTGTTTTATGCAATACTCCAAAATGTGCATTAAATTGTATAGATTTTCTATATTTCAACATAAATATGCCAAAAATGCATGGAATTTACCATCAGTCTGTTTCGAAACGGTTGTTACCCGAGTTTTTATTATGTGAAAATGTGCTAATAATGTATTTATTTTTGCAGCTTGTACACTGCAAAAAAATATTTTCATATTTTTTGTCATGTTTCTAGTCCAAATATGTAAAAATTCTTAAATTAGGAAGCATTTTTTAGACAAGTAAAAAATATTGTCTTTTTTTTTTCAGAAATAATTTGTGAATTTATTGTTTAAAAAAACCTCTTAATTATGACTCATTATTTCTGAAACACGTCACTAATTTTTGCTTGTTTATAAAATGCTTCTTGATTTAAAATGTTTAGATATTTGGACCAGAAACAAGACAAAAATTGAATTAAGAATACCATGTTTTGCAGTGTAATAAATGAGTTGCACCTGAAAAATGCAGTAAACACAATACAGTGGCTTTTGAAGGTGCTTGGTTTCCATTGTAGTTTATGCAAAAAGTTTTTTATCAGATAAAAAAAGTATATTTTAACTTAATTTTCTTGTGCATCTTGGCATTTCCATTAAGCGTGTTTTATGCAATACTCCAAAATGTGCATTCAATAGTATAGATTTTCTATATTTCAACATAAATATGCCAAAAATGCATGGAATTTACCATCAGTCTGTTTCGAAACGGTTGTTACCCGAGTTTTTATTATGTGAAAATGTGCTAATAATGTATTTATTTTTGCAGCTTGTACACTGCAAAAGAATATTTTCGTATTTTTTGTCATGTTTCTAGTCCAAATATGTAAAAATTCTTAAATTTGGAAGCATTTGTTAGACAAGTAAAAAATATTGTCTTTTTTTTCAGAAATAATTTGTGAAAACCAAGTGGTTTTTTATTGTTAAAAAAACCCCTCTTAATTATGACTCATTATTTCTGAAACACGTCACTAATTTTTGCTTGTTTATGATATGCTTCTTGATTTAAAAATGTTTAGATATTTGGACCAGAAACAAGACAAAAATTGAATTAAGAATACCATGTTTTGCAGTGTAATAAATGAGTTGCACCTGAAAAATGCAGTAAACACAATGTAGTGGCTTTTGAAGGTGCTTGGTTTCCGATGTAGTTTATGCAAAAAAATGTTTCTGAAATGTTTATAAAAAAAAAAATTGTGCATCTTGGCATTTCTATTAAGCATGTTTTATGCAATATTCCAAAATGTGCATAAAAATAGTAAAGATTTTCTATATTTCAACATAAATATGCCAAGAATGCATGGAAATTTTATTTAGTCTGTTTTGAAACGGTTGTTAAGTTTCAAAATAAGTTTGTTATCATGTGGAAAATGTGCTAATAATGTTTGGGTTTTTTTTGCTGAAAAAATGCGTTTCTTACTTTCCTTACTAGCAAAATAATTTTATGTCAAAAGGAAAAATAACATTATATTTTGCTTTGACAAATTATTTAGCTTGTTTTAAGGAAAAATCAAAGTAAGAAAAGTATTTTTTTGCAGTGTAATAAATAAGTTGCCCCTCAGAAGACGAAGACGAAATGCAATAAAGCAATGCGGTTGTAAAGTAAACGCAATGCGGTCTGGCAACAGAGATGAGGATCCAAATGCAGCTTTATTTGATGGTCTAACAAGCAAGTAATCCAGAGATTCATTGATGCAGACAGGCGAATGACTGGGACATGTGGCAAAACAACATTAACAATAAACAAAACAAGGATCAAAAACACGTCAAGGCAAGACAAGGATAACGCTTTGAAATGCTCGCTCACAGGATACAAGACTCGACAATGTATGTGTGAAAGTGTGGTGTATAAAGAGTCCAGGAGCTACAGCTGTGTTTGCGCAATCAGTGGTGATCTGGAACTGGTGTGTGTTAGGTGCATGATGGGTATGTAGTCCAGTTTGGTGGCAGATGTATAGTTCGGGTGACAGTGAGTGTTCTTCAGCGATCTGCAAAGGCCGGATCGCTGGTGATCGTGACAGCGGTGGCTTTTGACGGTGCAGGGTTGCCATTGTAGTTTATGCAAATGTTTTACTCTTATCAAATTAAAAATATATCTTAACTTACTTTTTTATGCATGTTTTTAAAAGAAATTGCTCATCTTGACATTTCCATTAAGCATGTTTTATGCAATATCCAAAAAATGCACAAAAATAGGTAGAAACACCTGTTTACTCTTAAGATTTTCAATATTTTAACATAAATATGCCAAAAAAATGCATGGAATTTACTATCAGTCTTGTTAACAGTTTTGAAATAAGTTTTTTTTATCATGCAGAAAATGTGTTAATTATGTTTTTTATGCTTGCACACTGCAAAAATACATTTCTTTCATGGGTTTATTGTCTTGTTTATAGTCCAAATATCTAAAAATTCTTAATTCAAGAAGCATTTTCTAGACAAGCAAAACATGTTGTCTTGTTTTCAGAAATAATGAGTCAAAATTAAGTGGGTTCTTTCTTTTGAGCAAGCTAAAAAATCTGCCAATGAGGTCTGCAAAATAATATTATTTCAATGCAAAAACAATATGATTTTACCTGCCTCATTGGCAGATTATTTAGCTTATTTAAAAGAAAAACCCTAAGTATGAAAAGCAAATGTTTTTATTGCATCTATTCTGTGTGAATGCAATGAAAAATGATTGGCAGCACAGACTTTTATTTAGCTGATTGTGTGAACAGTTTCAGAATTGTGGCTTCTGTGCTGCACAATGCTTATGAGCAGTTGAATATAGCTGTAATGCTGTCATTAGTTATGTTTTTTAATTCAGATCTCGTCCCAAATCATTACTAGACTCTTTCTGCAGCTGTGGAAGTTTCTTAATCGTCCTTAGCACAAATAATGCAATCTCATTTGCAATCATTCTTCTCAAAGGGCATCATTTCAATTCAATGATTGTTAGCATTTTTGGCTTTGTGTTAAAGGCATTTTCAGTGTGCTTTCAGTTTGAATCATGTGATGCAGTCAGCATCGCATTTACAGCTGCACTTGTGGGTGAGAACTGAAACTCACCTCTGATTGGCTGTTCTGCGTGTAGTGTTATGATGCGTCTGAAGTGAAAGTAATGTGATTGGCTTGAGTTTTTTTCAGTCTGACTGTGACTTTTGACAACCGCAGAAAGAGATGATCTGCACGTGCACTTATAGACTGACTACACACTGCAAAAAAATGTTGTTCTTACTTAGAGTTTTTCTCTTGTTTCTAATACAAATATCTCACAATACTTAAATTAAGAAGCTGTTTCGTGACGAGCAAAACATATTGTCTTGTTTTAGGAAATAATGTGTAAAGTTTTTTTTAAAACAAACTAAATAATCTGCCAATGGGCTAAGTGAAATATAATCGTACAGTATGTGAAAAAGGAAAAACAAAATTATTTAGCTGACCCCATTGGCCGATTACTATGTTTTTAGGAAAAACTCACTTAATTTTGCCATATTATTTCTTAAAACAAAACTACATGTTTTGCGATTTAATAAAACTATTAAAAGACTATACTATAAAGATTTAAGGCCCTATTATACACCCGGTGCAAAAAGGCGCAAGTATTTTACGTTTTGTCAGTTTAGTGGCTAATTCGCACAAATTCGTACGAGTTAAGTACGATTTTATAAAAGAGGCGTGGCACTCAACCCCGCCCCTAAACCCAACCGTCATTGCGAGATGAGCAAATCCTACTAAGTTATACGAATTAGATTGTAGGAATTCATACGAATTAGCCACTAAATCAAAAAGTTACGAATTGCCGTGAGATTGTGTTGGAAAAAATACATATACTGGGGCTATATATATATATATATATATATATATATATATATATTAGAGCTGTGAACCTACACTGGTCTCACGGTTCAATTACGATTATCATGCCATCGATTCCGTTCAATATCAATATCTCGGTGCATCACAGTGCATTGACGATTCTTTCCATACACAGTTTTATATTTTCTTTACCGCACAGCAATTTTTGTATTAAAATGTAATAATATATTTATATACTATTTGTAAAACTATTTTGTCCTTTACTACAAACAGTCAGATATATAAACTGTACCTTTAAACAACACGAGCATTTATAGCAAATAAACTAATATAAATATCCCGCTCGCTTTCTGAGCCTTGTCTAAGTTCTTTCTTACACCCCTTTGATTGGTCACACGCTTAACAGAAAGGCCTGTGATTTGTTCTTACATGCTGCCGCTATTCACAGACGCACTCATGGGCCACAGTGAGAGAAAGAAATGAAGATTACTTTCATTCTCTTAATCGTCGTGAAATAGGGGCTTCTGCTGTAAGTGTCAGTGAAAGACTGTCCAGCAAACAAATGCAGTGAAATTGTGCACAGTTTCAGAGTTTTTAAGTAGTTGGAGCATTGTAAACACTCGCGCTCGACTCCCTCGCTATAGTATGCTACGGCGACATAGCGCATATGAGATAAATGACGTCAGTACATAATAACCGGTTATGATTATTACTGAACCGATACCGAATTGTCCGAGCCTGCATCGCGGTGCACAGAAGAAGCAATTAATTTGACACCCCTAATATATATATATATGCATGATAATACACTATCATAATCTATCAAATAGCTTTTCTACCACATGTGAATCTTCACAGGGCGACACAGTGGCGCAGTGGGTAGTACAATCGCCTCACTGCAAGAAGGTTGCTGGTTCGAGCCCCGGCTGGGTCAGTTGGCATTTCTGTGTGGAATTTGCATGTTCTCCCCGTGTTGCCGTGGGTTTCCTCCAGGTGCTCCGGTTTCCCCCACAGTCCAAATACATATAGGGGAATTGGGCATGCTAAAATTGACCCTAGTGTATGTGTGTGAATAAGTGTGTATGGGTGTTTCCCAGTGATGGGTTGCGGCTGGAAGGGCATCTGCTGCATAAAAAAATATATGCTGGATAAGTTGGTGGTTCATTCCGCTGTGGTGACCCCAGATTAATAAAGGGACTAAACCGAAAAGAAAATGAATGAATGAATGAATCTTCACAACAGCTTGACTGTTTTTTATTCTCCTCATATTCTCTCTTTCTCTCTCTCTCTCTCTCTCTCTCTCTCTCTCTCTCTCTCTCTCTCTCTCTCTCTCTCCTTTAAAACAGGTCATTCATCTTCACATGGCCAAAACAATATGTTGATTGTACAAACAGTGTTATTAACTGGCCGTCCTCCAGCTAGCGAGGGTTATTTTGGACGTAAAGGCCTGTGGGAACATCGTGTGCTTTGGAGATTTGAGCGGTGATGCAACGGCGGAGGGAAATAAAAGCCATCGCTCGGATCACTCCTTCACTTTAGATTAGTTTTAAGTAGCTGAATGTCACAGATAAACATCGCCGTCCGGCAGAAATAAAGCAGTCCGTCACTCCTTTAGACTCTAATCTGACAAAACCTCCATCCAGGACTGTCCTCTCTGTAGAATCCAGCAAATTATTAAGTGTTTCGTCAATGCGCTGTGTAAGAATTTAATTAACTCATTCGTCAAACACTCGCTGATTAATATTAGACATGAGGTTATGAATCTGTTTCAGTCAGGGTTTGGTTTTTGTTGTGAGTGTTGATGGAAGGGTGTGTGTTAAAGGGTGTGTGTTTAGGAGTTTAGGAGCTCTTTCCCATTATTTGAATGTGTTTCCCGTGAATTTATGCAGAGTGTGCTGTAAAATCAGCTTAGATGATGTGAAGATATTGTGCTGCAGGTCTACACACACACACACACACACACACACACACACACACACACTCTGAAAGAGTGAGAGAGACACACACACAGCTTGAGAAACTGCATCACTGTTTTTTAGTGTTATCCTATTTCAACAAACACACACACACACACACACACACACACACACACACACACACACACA
>CAIGQZ010032248.1:7747961-7758180 GCA_903798205.1 Danio tinwini | reverse complement strand
AAAAAAAAAGAAGGAAAATGCTTATTAGAAAAATCTGTCATTATGCTTTTAAACACACTCGCACATTACATTTGCCTCGCCAAACAAGGGAGAACTTCTAGAGTTTTATTATTTGCACTTGAGTAAGTATTCCTCCGAGACATCTCACTAATTCAGAAATATTATTTTACATAACAGGTGAAGCCGCGGAGCTTATTTTAGTCTTAATAAATGTGAATATTAATATAACACTCAGAGCACTCCATCATTTCTTTTGTTGAGAAGTTTGCTTTCTTCTATAACTATGGTTTATTGTGTGTTAAACATTAAAATAATGATCCATTAGTTCTTGTGCAGTATTTATTAATCATCGTTCGACATTTAATAAGGCATTATTAAAATCAGAAGTTGTCCTTGTTAATAGTAATTAATGCATTGTGAGTTGACAATGCATGGCTTTATTTTTAATTTACTAACATTAACAGAAATTTATAAAATCTTTAATAAATAGGGTTTCCGCAAGGCATTAAAAAAAGCTGTTAAGTTGATTTAATTTGCCTTAAATGTCATTAAAAATATTACATAAAATGCCTTTAAAGATCTTGTATATTGAATATAGCTCTAATAAAAAAATTATCTTTCATCATTCTTTGGTAATTTATTTTTGGTAAATTTGATCTCCATGTTTTATTAAGTCTGTGGGATGCACTGGTATATATCATCATGTAATGGTATTGTGCATTGCTATAATGTGTGCATATTTTAAAGCAGCTGTCTAAAAGCTGTCAATAAGAATTTTTAATTGACTTGTATTCTGAATCATAAGGTTTTACCCTCTAGAGGCTAAACGTCTTTTCTTTCCAGTCTGATAGCATGCACAATTTAGAAATATCTTCAAATAAATAAACATATTTAAGGTCTCTCTCTAATTTCCACTACCTGACAAAAGTCTTGTTGTGGATCCCAGTTGTAAGAGCAACAAATAATAACTTGACTTCGAGTTGATCTTTTGGAAAAGTGGCTGAATGTAGATTTTTCTGATGAATCATCTGTTGAACCGCATCTCAATCATCACCAATACTGCAGAAGACCTACTGGAACCAACATAGACCCAATATTCTCATAGAAATCAGTCAAGTTTGGTAAAGGAGAAATCATGGTTTAGGGTTCCATTCAGTTTGGGGGCGTGCGAGAGACCTGCGGAGTGGATGGCAACATCAACAGCCTGAGATATCAAGACATTTGTGCTGCCCATTACATTACAAACCACAGGAGAGGGCAAATTCTCCAGCAGGATAGCGCTCCTTCTCATACTCCAGCCTCCACATCAAAGCTCCTGAAAGTAAAGAAGGTCAAGGTGCTCCAGTATTAGCCAGCCCAGTCACCAGACATGAACATTATTGAGCATGTCTGGGGTAAGATGAAGGAGGAGGCATTGAAGATGAATCCAAAGACTCTTGATGAACTCTGGGAGTCCTGCAGGAACGCTTTCTTTGCCGTTCCAGATGACTTTATTAATGCTTGATTTGAGTCATTCAGAGATGTATGGATGCAGTCCTCCAAGCTCATGATGGAGTCAGACACAATATTCATTCTGTTTCCACTGAAGCATGACTTTATATTCTATACTGGACATTATTGAAGGTTCAGTGATGAGACTTTAGTCTAAGCAGAGTCAGACTTTACTGTCCTAATGAAATCATTCAACATCAATGGATGATTATATTTTATTGTGCTCAAATAAGCCTCATCTAGAGGCCTTTGCCTTTCATATAAACCACTTCTGACAACAAATAATCAACTAGAAGTCAATTATTTGATGTTCCTAAAACTTGTATAGGTGACAAGACTTTTATCAGGTAGTGTAGTTCAGAGTAATGTAATTTCATTGTTGTATCAACACATTTCTTGAGTTTTTTTGGGACAACTTAATTGTTTTATGTTCAGTCCACTTAATTTTGCCAAAACTATTAGGTTCACTTAATCAATTTGCTTGAGAAAGCATGCAGAAATTGTGTTGAACCCTTTTTAACAGTGTATGCCTATGGTTAATCATGGGTTGTTAACGACATTACAAATACTTAAAAATGCATTAAATATAACATTAAAGAGACTTAAATCGGATTTGAAGATGCCTGCAGAAACCCTGAAGCAATCAATGTTTTGTTCATAATGGTACATACATTAGCTAATGGAGCATTATTTTAAAGCATTACCCTCTTTTACATGCATTGCAATAGTGTTAGATCAATGATTGACGCGATCCAATGCACCATTTTCACATGCCGGCCAATAAAACATGAAAAACAAGACGTCTAGATACACACCACTGAGTTTCGCATTTGCAAACATGCTGGTGTTTTCTTCACAACATGTGAAAAGTGTAGTTGTGGAAATCTAATAGTCTTAATAAGCCAGATCGAAATAGATTTGTGTCTGAATGACATCTGTTGTGTTAAGACTGAAGCTTGCGCGCTCATATGGTTGGATTTCTAATCAGCCCAACAGCACACAATGGCTTTAAATGCATGCCAGAGATAGTTGGACGCCTTCCCAACCTGAGCAAAAAAACTCGTTTCATTATTCCATCATTTACACCAAACTAGCCGTTCATCTGTCTGTGAAAGCAGAAGGCGTGTGTGTTGGTGTGTGTTTGCATATGATCGCACCAGTCCACTTTCTTCATGGATAAACTAGTAGTTAAATGTTTTGAACGTGCACGCTTGTGGTAGATATAACCAAGAAGTTGATAGCGTTGCATTCAAAGTGGCGTCGCCTCTTCAAGTTAATGAAAGCTACAAATTGAAACTCGAACGCAAACGCCATCTTGCATCCAAATTGAGTTGTAATATCCTTGAGAATTAAGCAGCAAAATGGAAAGAAAGAGGCAAACAAAAGAGAGGAGAAAAAACAAACTTGCATTATATAGACGCTTGATCTTGATGTCACGGTGGCGCAGTGTGTAGCACGATCGCCTCACAGCAAGAATGTCGCTGGTTCGAGCTCCGGCTGGGCCAGTTAGCATTTCTGTGTGGAGTTTGCAAGTTCTCCCCGTGTTGGTGTGGGTTTCCTCCGGGTGCTCCAGTTTCCCCCACAGTCCAAACACATACGCTAAAGGGGGATTGAATAAAATATGTGTGAATGCAAGAGTGTTTGGGTGTTTCCCAGTGTTAGGTTGCGGCGGCTAGAAGGGCATCCGCTGCATAAAAAAATATACTGTTATATAATATATAAGCAGTGGCGCAGTAGGTAGTGCTGTCGCCTCACAACAAGAAGGTTGCTGGTTCGAACCTCGGCTGGGTCAGTTGGCATTTCTGTGTGGAGTTTGCATGTTCTCCCTGCGTTCGCGTGGGTTTCCCCCACAGTCCAAAGACATGCGGTACAGGTGAATTGGGTAGGCTAAATTATCCGTAGTATATAAGTGTGAATGAGTGTGTGTGGATGTTTCCCAGAGGTGGGTTGTGGCTGGAAGGGCATCCGCTGCGTAAAACATGCGCTGGGTAAGTTGGTGGTTCAATCCGCTGTGGCGACCCCGGATTAATAAAGGGACTAAGCTGAAAAGAAAATTATTGTATGAATAATATATAAGCGGGCGACACAGTGGCGCAGTAGGTAGTGCTGTCGTCTCACAACAAGAAGGTTGCTGGTTCGAGCCTCGGCTGGGTCAGTTGGCGTTTCTGTGTGGAGTTTGCATGTTCTCCTTGCGTTTGCGTGGGTTTCCTCCGGGTGCTCCGGTTTCCCTCACAAGTCCAAAGACATGCGGTACAGGTGAATTGGGTAGGCTAAAATTGTCTGTAGTGTATGAGTGTGAATGAGAGTGTAGATGTTTCCCAAAGATTGGTTGCGGCTGGAAGGGCATCCGCTGTGTAAAACATGTGCTGGATAAGTTGGTGGTTTGTTCCGCTGTGGTGACCCCGGATTAATAAAGGGACTAAACCGAAAAGAAAATGAATGAATGATGATAATATATAAGTTGGCGGTTCATTCCGCTGTGGCGACCCCTGATTAATTGAGAAAATTCCTTGCTCTGTCAAACAACATTTGGGAGATATTATAATTTGGGAACGAATAATTTTAACTTTAGTTGTACATTAGGTTAAAGTTAATACGTTAAGTCACTGGAGAACAGTGTCCTTATATCTTTGAGAATTGGACTGAGCAGCAAAATGAAAAAAATAGACAACAAAGCAAGAGAGAAAATAAAAAGCATTCGTCTTATTACCAGCCGCTTATACTGTTGGAAGAGCATCTCCCACATGCATTAAATGTGTAATACATATAATCACATCTCAAAGTGATGCGGATGAATTATGTATTTCTCCGAACCCTTGGACGTGGCACAACCTTGCGATTTACATTTAATCTTCAAGGACGTTCTGCTAGTTTTGACAAACGTCCCGCCGCCGCCTGGTTTCACCACAAAACATTAGTGCGAGTCTGTCCATTGTTAGAGTTTATCCTTAAAATCAGCATGAGGTGCAGGATTTGATGAGTGTGTGTGTGTGTGTGTGTGTGTGTGTGTGTGTGTGTGTGTGTGTGCTCTGCTTTAGTGTGATGAGTCAGCAGGAGATCTCAATACACTTATAATTTCATATCTTTCTATATTTACCATGATAATACAGCACATCAGTTGACATCAGCTCACTGCAAACTGCACCACATATACGGAAATTAGCAGTTTTAGGTATTTTGTAGTTTTTAGTATGGCATTTTTATGGTATCTTTAACATGTAAAGTGATGTTATTTTAGATTTAATCATGCTTATTATGGTATTTCTGTGCTATTTTGACATTTTACGATGATAATACAGTACATCAGCTGACATCAGCTCACTACAAATTGGACCACATATACGGAAACGAGCAGCTTTATATATTTCATAATTTATGTTTTTTTGTTTATGCTTTTAAATTGGGTTGTATATTATATTTCCGTGGTCATTTAGACATGTACAATGATGTTATTTTAGATTTAGCTATGTATATTTTGGCATTTCTGTGCAATTTTTACATATACAATAGTGGCTCGTGATTAGCACTGTCGCCTCACAGCAAGAATGTCGCTGGTTTGAGTCCCAGCTGGGCCAGTTGGCGTTTCTGTGTGGAGTTTGCTTGTTCTCCCCGTTGGTGTGGGTTTCCCCCACAGTCCAAACACATGCACTACAGGTGAATGGGTGTTTTTTAGTACTGGTTTGCATCTGCAAGGGCATCCACTGTGTAACACATATGCTGTATAAGTTGGGGGTTCATTCCACTGTGTCGACCATTGATAAGTAAAGGGATTAAGTCTAAGGTAAATGAATAAATGATTGCTTCTGACAATACAGTACATCATCTGACATCAGCTCACTACAAACCATACCTGCCTGTTTTTCCGACCCATCTCCCGCCACCCTCCCATTTAGTTATTTCTCCTGGAAAACACCCTCATAATTTCAACCTCCCTCTGGTCCTCAGCTTTGTGGTACAGTCTTTAACGCCCCATTCACACGGGGCTTCAGCGTCAACAGAGGGCGTGTCTGAAACTGCTCATAGCAGCGCCACTGAAGCGACGCAGATGGATCCACAATGCAGTTCGGCAACGCCTGACGTCACCCATTCAAAGTGAATGGGAATCGTTGAAGCTGACGCCCCGTGTGAGGGCGTAACACCCCCAGGTCTACTTTGGTGTAGTATCCGATCGCAGCAGCCGCCCGAAACCCAGTGCATAGTACAGTTACTTACTTGGTTCTCAGCTGTGTTATTCAGCCACATCATCCCCGACACTAAGGGCGCACTTA
The DNA here is from genome assembly GCA_903798205.1 of Danio tinwini. Taxonomy (NCBI): domain Eukaryota; kingdom Metazoa; phylum Chordata; class Actinopteri; order Cypriniformes; family Danionidae; genus Danio; species Danio tinwini. The sequence goes on along the minus strand of CAIGQZ010032248.1, from coordinate 7,752,421 downwards.
CACTATGCTCTCCGAACCGTGCCCAGGCCCGTTTCCCGGATCATTTGAGAAGTGTGAGTGTGAATTGGGCTCAAGCACAGTTCAGTTGGCCGGCCTTAGCCCAGTTGAAGGAGGTGTGCCACAGCGCGGTTCAGTTGGGCTCAGTAGTACTTGTAGTGTGAGTGCAAAGCACGCCTGAGCCCGAAACTAAAGAGAAGTCATGACTTTTAAGGGACTGTTTCATATGGATTTATTAATCATTCTTACTGTTTAATGAACGCAAACTGTTGTAGATTATTAAAGACGCAAACCCCTGACTGCACGACATGAGTGTCAAAAGTGGCTGATCAGTTCGGTGAAATATTTAACTGCGTGTCATTGAATATCAAATGACTTATGACGATATAATTAAAGAAATCTATACTGTGCTGAGCGAAAGCGCTTACTGAACAGTGCGTCATCGATGACGTAAGCGTGCTCAGCCCCGAATGTAATGTGAGTGTGGGCCATTGGGAGAGACGGGAGGGGGGACAATCGTTCTTCAGCCTTTTTCAAGGCAACTGTACATAGTGTGAGTATGCCCTAAGACATGCAACCCCCCATTACCAGTCTCCCAGATTTTCCACAAATGGTGGCGGATTTGCTACAAACTGTACCAAATACATGGATATTAGCAGTTTTACATGTTTTGTAATTGATGCATTTCTTGTGTTTGTTTGTTTATGGTTTCAGTTGGTTGTAAATTATGATATATCTTTTGATATCTCAGAGATGGATAGTGATGGTATTTTAGATATAAACCATGTATATTATGGTATTACCATTGTATTCTTTTTATCTTTTTGCTTTTAAATTGGTGTTTGATTACATACCATATACAGTAGGGCATTTCTATGGTATTTTTGACGTACAATGTTGTACTATGATATTACAGTACATTCTCCTGAGAATTTTGGGTTCTTTTTTTAAATATTTACCAAATGATGTTAAACAAATTCAGGAATTTTTCACAGTTTTTCCTAATATATTTTTTTATTTTGGAGAAAGTCTTATTTATTTTATTTTGGCAGTTTTTAATTGTTTTAAACCCATTTTAAGGTCAATATTATTAGCCCTCTTATGCAATATTTGTTTTGGATTGTCTCCAGAACAAACCACTGTTATACAGTGACTTGCCTAATTACCCTAACTTTACCCTAATTAACCTAGTTAAGCCTTTAAATGTCACTTTAAGCTGAACACTAGTGTCTTGAACAATATCTAGTCTAATATTATGTGCTGTCATCATAAAGAGAAAAGAAATCAGTTATTAGAGATGAGTTATTAAAACTATTATATTCAGAAATGTGTTAAAAAGGGGGCAAATCATTCTGTAATATGGTTTTTTTTCAGCCAAACTAAATGACATAAATTTTCTCCAGAAGAAAAATATAATAGAAAATACAGTGAATAAGATTTTAGTCCTCAACCATATGTGTGATATGTCTAACATAATATTAATGATTAGCATTTTCATGTTATTTTTGCACATGGACTTTGAAATATCACGTAAATGTCATGCTGCAGGATTTTCAGGACTGTTGTTCATTTAAATACCAATTACTTTACCATGGTTCAACCATGGTACATTTTAACAGCTTTTACCATGGCATAAATCATGCAGTGGTTTTGTTTTGAATGCTCTTGCAGAACATTTGAGGACTATGCAAGCATTATTTACCCTAAAAAAATCTGTATTTCTTTGTTCATGTTTTTATTTTTTTATTTTCCCCACATATTTTTGCTTTTGTTTCCCAGAGATGGGTTGCAGCTGGAAGGGCATCCACTGCGTAAAACATATGCTGGATAAGTTGGTGGTTCGTTCCACTGTGCAACCCCAGATTAATAAAGGGACTAGGCTGAAAAGAAAATTAATGAATGAATTTCTGCTTTTGAGCTGCATTATGGAACCTTGATCTTTCTTCCAGCAACTTTTAACCTTGAAAAGTTTGAAAAAGTGACTTTTATTGACATTTGTAATAGTGTGCAGTGCTATATTGTCTGGGTTGCTGTTGTATCTTACGCTACAAAAAACTTGTAATAAACTGCAGCACATTTTCTGCTGTTTTACACACAGTTGAAGTCAGAATTATCAGCCCCCCTGAATTATTAGCCTTCCTGTTTATTTTTCCCCCAATTTCTGTTCAACGGAGAGCAGATTTTTTCAACACATTTCTAATCATAATAGTTTTAATAACTCATAACTGATTTTGTTTATCTTTGCCATAATAAAAAAGTAAATAATATTTGACTAGATATTCTTCAAGACACTTCTATACAGCTTAAAGGGACATTTAAAGGCTTAACTAGGTTAATTAGGTTAACTAGGCAGGTTAGGGTAATCAGGCAAGTTATTGTATTACGATGGTGTTTTCTGTATACTATCGAAAAAAATATATAGTTTGAGGGGGGCTAATAATTTTGACCTTAAAATGGTTTAAAAATGGTAAAAAAAAAATTAAAAACAGCTTTTATTCTAGCCTAAATAAAACAAATAAGACTTTCTTCAGAAGAAAAATTATTATCAGACATACTGTAAAAGTGTCCTTGATCTGTTAAACATCATTTGGGAAATATCTAAAAAAAAAGAAAAAAAATCTAATGGGGGTGAATAATTCTGATTTCAACTGTATTTCTCTAGATATTTCTACTACTTATACATTATATTATGTATTTAATCTACTAAAATGTCAATAAAAGTCACTTTGTTAAACTGAAAAGTTGAATTTTCAACATCGAAATTGGACTGAGCAGAGATCAACATCACATAATGCAGTTTACAACTGTAAATAAACACTTGTGAATCACTAAATCCGACAACTGTACAGATATTTTTACAGTATACACTCTCAGAAATAAAGGTACGTGAGTTGTCACTTGGTTGGGTGGTACCTTTTCAAAAGGTACACATTTGTGCCTAAAAGGTTCATATTAATACCTTCAAGGATACATATTGGTACCAAAAAGTACAAAAGTGTTTCTCCTAAATGTGTAGGTACTAATATATACTTTTGAAGTACCAATATGGACCCTTCAAGTACAAATGTCTACCTTTTAAAAAGGTACCACCCCAGTGACAGCTTAAACCATACCTTTTTAATGTTAAAAAATATCCGTAAATTAGTTGTTTTCAATATTTTTTTAATGTTTAAACTGTTTTTGTTTTTGTCTTTGTGTAAATCTTAGTTGGCAACTGATTTTATATCATTCTTTTACTTTATTTCATCATTATATTTATATATTTTATATAGCACTTGAGATTTTAAATATAGATGTTAAAGCTAAAGTGATTTATAAATAAAATTAATTAATTCATTAATTTTTTTTCGGCTTAGTCCCTTTATTTATTAGGGGCCGCCACAGCAGAATGAACCACCAACTATTCCAGCATATGTTTTACGCAGCGAATGCCCATCCAGCTGCATCTCAGTACTGGGAAACATCTATACACATTCATTCACACACACACGCACACACACACACACACACACACACACACACACACACACACACACACACACATACACACACACACACACACACACACACACATCAATTCCCCTATAGCTCATGTGTTTGGACTGTGGGGGAAACCAGAGCACCTGGAGGAAACCCACGCTAACACGGTGAGAACATGCAAACTCCACACAGAAATGCCAACTGACCCAGCCGGGACTTGAACCAGGAACCTTCTTGCTGTGAGCCACCATGAGCCACCATGTCGCCCTATTAAATTAAATGCATTTTCATTCATACATTCATTAATTTTCTTTCGGCATAGTCCCTTTATTAATCAGGGGTTGTCACAGTGGAATGAACCTATTTATTTATTTATTTATTTATTTATTTGTTTATTTATTTACTTATTTACGTATTTATACGTTTCTTCAGCCTTTACTGTAGTTCTCCATCTCTGCACATCTCTGAATATCAGTGAACAGAGATCTCTCGGTTAAAGAAGTGAATTGTGAATCTCGGAGGACCGACGACAGTCTCTCTTCACACAATAGCTGCTCGCCCCACTGTTTACAACACACAATTTAGTTTCCTTCCAACAATTATGAGGGAAATTGAATCTCAGGAAATGTTCATTTTCACATGCATTAGAGCGGACAATAACAGGGAAGCCTACAAAGACATCTGTGTTCAAAGCGCTGCAGATCTACAGTATACGGGAGATTAATATCCAGCGCTGGCAGCAGGAGCGCGTGTCTGAAAACATCAGATCACAGGACGGTCACTGAAAGTCCGATGGGTTACAGATACAGTACAGTGAATATCTGCACATCTGAAAAGAAACATCACTAATGAGATCAGAGCAGAGTTCTGTGTGGAGTGCAAAGGTTTGATCAGGTTGTGCTGCTCATAATGTGCAATGCTGGAACATCCTTATTATTTATTTTATTTTATTTTATTTTATTTTATTTTATTTTATTTTATTT
>CAIGQZ010032248.1:7698974-7713175 GCA_903798205.1 Danio tinwini | reverse complement strand
GTTGTTGTTGTTGTTGTTGTTGTTGTTGTTGTTGTTGTTGCTGTTGCTGTTGCTGTTGTTGTTGCTGTTGCTGTTGCTGTTGCTGTTGCTGTTGCTGTTGTTGTTGTTGTTGTAGTTGTTGTTGTTGTTACTCTTGTTTGAACATGTTTTTTTTTTTTCTAAATAAATCTGTGGATGTTATCCATTATGGACCATAGCAATAGGTGCTTCTGTCCAGTTAGTGTTCATCTTGAAATATTACTTCTTTACAAAAAATACACATTTTCCTAAAAAAAGACAAGTGAAACAAGCTTTGTGCCCCTATACTTTATTCATTTTTCTTCAGCTTTGTTTATCAGAGGTCACCATGGCGGAATGAATTACCAACTATTCCAGCATATGTTTAACGCAGTTAATGCCCTTTCAGCTGCAACCCAGTACTGGGAAACACCCATACACACTCATTCACAAACACACTCATACACTACGGCCATCAGTAGTGGTTTATCAATTCCCCTGTAGCGCATGTGTTTGGACTGTGGGGGAAACCGGAGCAACCAGAGGAAACCCACGTCAACACGGGGAGAACATGCAAACTCCACACAGAAATGCCAACTGATACTGTTTCAATTTACTATAATTTTCTATGTGAAGCTGCTTTGACACAATCTACATTGTATAAGCGCTATACAAATAAAGGTGAATTGAATTGAATTAACTGACCCACCCAGAACTCGAACCAACAACCTTTTTGCTGTGAGGCGACAGTGCTAAACACTGAGCCACCGTGCTAGTATGCTTAATTAAAAAGTATAAACTAGTGACAACACAGATGAAATAGAGCAACAGGAAATTAAGTTGAATATTTAGAGTCCTTAGACAATTCAGTATTCAGTAAAAATGTAATCATTTAGGATTAAATTATATGATGGGCGACGCGGTGGTGCAGTGGGTAGCACGTTTGCCTCACAGTGTTGGCGTGGGTTTCCTCTGGGTGCTCCGGTTTCCCCCACAGTCCAAACACATGTGCTATAGGGGAATTGGGTAAAAGCTAAAATTGACCGTAGTGTATGAGTGTGTTTGGGAATGAGTGTGGATGCTTCCCAGTGATTGGTTGCGGCTGGAAGGGCATCAGCTGCGTAAAACATATCCTGGATAAGTTGGTGGTTCATTCCGCAGTGGTGACCCCAGATTAAAAAAGGGACTAAGCCAAAAAGAAAATGAATGAATGAATGAAATTATATGATTTTTTAAATGATTTTAAGCATTTATGATTTTGTTTTATGATTTCTTGTGGCTAACATATTTACATGTTTTTAATTTACTGTTGATTAATAAGCTTTGTCGTTGTTAGATAAATATAATTTTTACATAATGTTTTATAGCAGGGCTTCATTGTCTGGTTGAAAGCAGTAAAAGTGGTCATGCAAATGACATACAGTTGATATAATTCATTCATTCATTTTCTTTTCGGTTCAGTCCCTTTATTAATTGGGGGTTGCCACATCGGAATGAACCTGCCAACTTATCCAGCATATTTTTTATGCAGCGGATGCATTTCCAGCTGCAACCCATCACTGGGAAACACCCATACACTCTCATTCACACACATACACTCCGGCCAATTTTAGCTTACCCAATTCACCTGTACCACATGTCTTTGGAAAGCGGGGAAACCGGAGCACTCTGAGAAAACCCATGCCAACACGGGGAGAACATGCAAACTCCACACTGAAACGCCAACTGACCCAGCCAAGCTCGAACCAGCAACATTCTTGCTGTGAGGTGACAGCACTACCTATTGCGCTAACATGTCGCCACCAGTTGAAGTCAAAGTAGTGAATTTTTTTTTACATATATTTCCCAAATGATGCTGAACCGATTCAGGAATTTCTCACAGTATTTCCTGTCATATTTTTTCTTCTGGAGAAAGTCTTATTTCATTTATTTCGGCTAGAATAAAAGCAGTTTTTAATTTTTTAAAGCCATTTTAAGGTCAATATTATTAGCCCTCTTAAGCAATATTTGTTTTGGATTGTCTACAGAACAAACCACTGTTATACAAAGTCACTTTAGGCTGAATGTGATTAGAAATGTGTTGAAAAAAAAAATTCTACTTTAACCAGAAATTGGGTAAAAAAAATACAGGAGGGCTAATAATTCTGACTTACAGTAAATCCTGCTGATAAAGCTTCTACCTGCCGTACGGTCATGTATGTTTTAGTCCGAGCAGAATCCCAGCCTCCATCCCCCCATCACGGATTATACCATTTAGTAATTAGCATACAGTACCTATGGCAACCGCTAACCTTTGTGAGACTGTTTCATGATGTTTGTACAGCCATCCAACCTGCTTTATATAGCCTGAACCCACGACTGTGTTTTCTTTCTCAGTCTTTTTTATTGATCAGTTTCTCTCCGTCTGTTTCTCTCTCTCTCTCTCTTTCTCTCTTTCTCTCTGCAAACACACGGCATTAAAAACAAATATTCAATATGTCATCTAAATGTGCAGTAAGCAGCCAGCAGACAATATATTGTTTGTTTAACGATTCACGCCGACTGCTTTTGTCTAAATTGACAGTAAAGAGAGAAGTGGTTTGCTGAAGGTGCGCGTCTTTATTCTTTTGATTATAACCGTGACTCCAAATAAATTGAAAGCAAATGTGGTTTGGAATAACAGGCCTGGCGCTCTCACAACAACAAAACTCGATTTATAAATGGCTTGTTTAATGCAAAATATGAGTGCACAAAACCTTTTGAAAATAATAAAAGTGTGTTCATGTAAGAGTTGATGTAAAGGGACTGAGGATATAGATTGATTTATGTGTGTTTGATTGCGTTTGTTGTTGGTGTATGGGATGATGGTGTATATTGTTTTTGTTTTGTTAGTATTGTATTTTTTTATTTTATGAATGCATGAACTGGTTATGCTTTACGGTGAGGGTAATTAGTAGCAGTTGTTGTGCATTCGGGTTTGCTAGCCTTTGTAGTGCTTAGTTTGTGCTATCTGAGGTGAGTTATATGATGATGATGATGATGATTGTTATTATCATCATAACATAATGATAATAATAATAATAATAATAATAATAATAATAATAATAATAATAATAATAATAATAATAATAATAATATAACATAATTCTACTACTACTACTACTGCTAATAATAATAATAATAATAATACTAATAATAATTCAAATAATAATAAAAACATAACAATAATAATTATTATTATAATAATCATAATAATCATAACATAATAATAATAATAATAATAATAATAATAATAATTTATCATCATCATCATCATCATCATCATTATCGTAACAAAACTAATCATAACATCTTAACATCATAATAAAAAAATACTTATAATAATAATAATAATATGAATAATACAAATAATAATACAATTAATAATAACATAAATAATAATAAGTAAAAAAATCTTCATAATAATAATAACAATAATAATAATATGAATAATAATAAAAATAATTATAAACACCGTCATTATTATCATAACAATAATAATAATAATAATCATCCTCATCATCATCATCATCATCATCATCATCATCATCATCATCATCATCATAACACTAATAATACAAATATAATAATAATAATAATAATAATAATTATTATTATTATTAATATTATTATTATTATTATTATTATTATTAACAATTGTAATAATATATATTTAAAATAATAATAATAATATATAAATAATAACAATCATAAAATAATAATAATTGTAATAATAATACTATAAATAATAATAGTATTAATAGAAATAATAACAAGTGTAATAATAATAATCATCATAATAACAACAACAATAATATTAATAAAAATAATAATAATAAAGTATTGTTATAAGTTGTATAAGTATAGTTGTTTTATTACTGTTTTTAAATATTGAAATTAGCAGACACACTAATTAATTTTTTTATATATAAAAAAATTAGACTTATTTATTCTGCTCAGAAATGTAATGTTTAGTTTTTTTGTTGACTTTTTTTTATTGTAAAATGTAAAGAGTTAAACAAGATTAATATTTTCTTTTAAAAAATTCAGGTATCATTTTAAAAACAATTACAATGCTTTCTATATTTTTGTACAATTTTGCAGCTCTTTTTTATTATAATAATAATAAAAAATGTATATTTTATGAATATCATATGAGTTAGTGGATGGAAACGTATTATAAAGCAAACTAAAGTCAATTATGATTAACCATTCAAATTAACAGTAACGCAATTCAAATTGGTTAATTAACTAAAGATTACTGTCCATTTTACAATAACTATTTATTTGTTTGTTTGTTTGTTCGTTCATATATTTATTTGTTTCTTTGTTTATTTATTATACATTTTAGTTTGTTAAGTTACATTTGATACCATTTAAGATTGAAAATGTAATTTGCACAATTTATAGTTTATAACATAAGATTAGTGGTCATTTTGTAAAAATGTACTTCTTAATTTTTTGTATGTTTTGGTATATTATTGCATAATTTTACAACTCTTTTGTAATATAATAATATTTAATTTTGTATTATATATATATATATATATATATATATATATATATATATTCACAGTTTATCATTATTTAATATTAATAGATGCTTTAATGCTGTAGAATTATTTCTGTTTGCTAATTTTATTATTGAAAAAAGAAGCTTATTCTAAAATAAACTAATTTAACTTGCCCAATTTAGATGAAAAGACTCCAAGCAAATGATTATTTAGTTCAGCTTTCTAAAGAATTTAATCTAGTTTAGTATTTCCCAATAGAAAAATAAAACTGTTAATCAGAGATCTTCCTGCACATTCATTCGCTGTCTCTCCTCAGCATGGAATGGGCCAGCAAATCCAGTCAACACCATTGAAATGATATTCAGAATTTCAAACGGGACGAGGGCACAGCGATGATGGTTTGGAAACAAATACCATAAATTATTCAGAGAGGGAGAGAGAGAGAATAGACTATGATAGATTGGTGGTTTTCTCAGAGTCGTCCCGCTTTAGCTTTTGTCTCGACAAAGCTTCAAATCACAGAATTGCTGGGTAATATGAAGATTCCTGAATGAATCGGTCGTCTCTCCATCTTTTGTGTGTGTTTTTTGTGTGATTCGTGGAGCGCTCAGATTAAAGAACAGGGTGATGCTCTTGGCCGGCAGTGGTTGCTATGGAAATGGGGTTGCCGTCGCTATGATAGGCCATTCATGTTTGATTAATTGGTTTTTCAATGCTTCTTGGTTTGTGAAAGCCCTTAAAGAGCAACTCCACGGAAAATGGAAAATTAATGGATTCTCTCTCTCCATCTCTCTCTCTCTCTACGACATTAAAGATACTTCTCTGCATTTGAAAATTGAACTAATGGCATTGCTGAGATTTGATTTGAGGTTGTGCGTTTGGGCTGCGCTCGGGATCTGAAACGTCAAAATGAGGAAAGCCTTTGTTTCAGGGCTGCTTTTTTACACTTAAAACAATTTTGTGTAAAAAATGGTAAAGTACTGGCAACACAAATGCCAGCAATCTACTGTAATTTAGCGATATGCATAATTTTATTTAATAATTTAAGCTAAAGTCCTGGCAGCACAGACACTAGTAATCTATTGTAATTTAACAGCATGCATACTGTAATTTCTTTTAACTGCACACTACTGTAAAAATGTAACTTAGCAGTATTTTTGTATTTTTTTCTATTTACGGTAAAGTAGTGGCAGCATAGATGTTAGCAGTCTACTGCAATTTATCCATATGCATGTTATGAAAATATTTTACAGTGTATTACTGTAAAAATGGAATACAACATGTCTGGATTTTTTTCAATATATGGTAAAGTACTGGCAGCATAGATGCCAGCAATCTACTGTAATTTAATGGTATGCATAACATTAATTAAAATTTAAGGTAATATCCTGGCAGAACAAACACCAGCAATTTATTGTAAATTAATTGTATGCAAACTGTGATTTTATTTATTTTTTTACTGTGTATTACTGTTAAATGAAATACAGCAATATTTATGTATATTTTTTTCAATTTACAGTAAAGTGCTGGCAGCATAGATGTCCTACTGATCTATTGTAATTTAGCAATATGCATACAATGAAAGTGTATTACTGTAATAAATGCATATACATATTTTTTATATTTTTAAATTTAAGGTAAAGTTCTTGTAGAACAGACACTAGTAATCTACTGTGATATACTACTGTAAAAATTGAATACAGCAATATTTCTGTATTTTTTCTATTTATTGTAAAGTACTGGCAGCATAGATGCTATTGCAGCAATCTACTGTAATTTATCAATATGCATATTGTGAATTTTTTTATAGTGTATTACTGTAAAAAAATGAATACAGCATATTTCCGTATTATTATTATTTTTTATTTTATTTAGGGTAAAGTACTAGCAGTGCAGATGGCCCCAATCTACTATGATGTAATGGTATGCATACTGTGAATTCTTTTTACAATATACTACTGTAAAATGTAAAACAGCAATGTTTCTGTGTTTCTTTTCAATTTACAGTAAAGTACTGGCAGCACAGATGGCAGCAATCTGTTCTAATTTAACATTATGCTTATTGTGAAATTATTTTACAGTGTATTACTGTAAAAATTGAATACAGCATATTTCTGTTTTTTTTTTCTTCATTGTACGGTACAGTACTGGCAGCACAGATGGCAGCAATCCACTTTAATTTATGGTATGCATAACATTCATTAAAATTTAAGGTAAAGTATTTGCTGAACAGACACTAGCAATCTACTGTAATTCAATAGTATGCATACTGTCTGTTTTACAGTGTATTCCTGTAAAAATGCAATACAGCAATATTTCTGTATTTCTTTTCAATTTATGGTAAAGTACTGGCAGCACGGATGCCAGCAAACTTTTGTAATTTAGCAATACGCATACTGTGAAATTAGTTTATATTCTATTACTGTAATAAATGAATACATCATATTTCAGGTTTTTATTTATTTACCGTAGGTGAATGAGGTGAATGTGTACCTTGGCTCTAAAGGTCAAACAACAACAAATAAGGTCAAGAATCTTGGTGTGACTCTGGAGTCAGATCTGAGTTTCAATAGTCATGTCAAAGCAGTTAGTAAATCAGCATACTATCATCTCAAAAACATTGCAAGAATCAGATGCTTTGTTTCAAGTGAAGACTTAGAGAAACTTGTTGATGCTTTTATCAGCAGCAGGGTGGATTACTGTAACGGCCTCCTCACGGGCCTTCCCAAAAAGACAGTCAGACAGTTGCAGCTCATCCAGAACGCTGCGGCCAGGATTCTGACCAGAACCAGGAAATCAGAGCACATCACACCTGTCCTCAGGTCTTTACACTGGCTCTCAGTTACATTCAGAATATACTTTAAAGTATTACTACTTGTCTAATAAATCACTAAATGGCCTAGGAGCTCAATACATAACAGATATGCTCACTGAATACAAACCTAATAGAACACTCAGATCTCTAGGATCATATAAACTAGAAATTCCAAGAGTTCAGTCAAAGCAGGGTGAATCGGCTTTCAGCTACTAACAGCGCCCCCTGCTGCTGGAATCAGCTTCCGGAAATGATCAGATGTGCTCCAACATTAGACACATTCACATCAAGACTGAACACACATCTGTTTAGCTGTGCCTTTACTGAATGAGCACTGTGCTACGTCCGACAGATCGACAGATGTTTTTTCTCTTCTTTTCCATTCTTTTACAACCTGTTTTAACATATTTTATCTGTTTTTTTATTATCTGTTTTATTTTTTTTCTTACACTTGTCTTTTTTATTCCTGTTTATGTAAAGCACTTTGAATTGCCACTGTGTATGAAATGTGCTATATAAATAAACTTGCCTTGCCTTACCGTAAAGTATTAGCAGCACAGATGTCATCAATCTACTGTAATTTAATGGTATGCATACTGGGAAATAATTTTAACAGTGCATTACTGTATGAATGGAGTGCAGCATGTTTATGCATTTTCTATTCTATTTACAGTAAAGTACTGCCAGAACAGATGCCAGCAATCAACTGATTTAATAGTATGCATACTGGGATTTTTTTTACAGTGTATTACTGTAAAAATGGAATAGCACATGTATGTATGTTTTTTACAGTAGTAAATAAAGTATTGGGTGCATTCTATTGTAATTTAACAATATAAAATTATTTTACAGTGTATCACTGTAAAAATTGAGTATGGTGCATTTCTGTATTTGTTTTTTCAATTTATAGTAAAGTACTGGCAGCACAGATTACAGCAATCTACTGTAATTTAATCATACACATACTGTGAAACTATTAAGTGTATGTTAATGAGTAATTTGAATAATTAGGTGTATTACTGTAAAAATGGAGTAAAGTATGATTCTGTTTAATTAAATTTATGTAAAAGTAATGGCAGATGCCAGCAATCAACTGTAATTTTACTATGCATACTGTTAAATTATTTTACAGTACATTACTGTGATAACTTAATGCAGCATATTTCTTATTCTTTTATTTTTATTTATGGTAAAGTACTAGCTGCACAGATGTCAGCAATCTACTGTAAATGAGGGATTAAAACTATTATGTTTTGAAATGTTTTGAAAAAATCTTTGTGAAACAGAAATTAGGGTAAAATATAAAATAATTAAAATTTAACAGGAGGGTGAATACTTCAACTCAAAATTACACACAAAAAATAATTTTGTTGCTTATTCAAACTACTTATAAGGTTTTTTCGGGGGACAACTTAATTGTTTTATGTTTAATACACTTAAATTTGTAAAAATGATTAAGTTAAATTAATTAATAATACGTTAATTTAATTAATTAACTGCAACAACAGACAACATCAAACATGCAATAAAATACAAGGATTCAACCTAGAAAAATAATAAAATATAAATATTCAATTATATTTTCCCCTTGGCTCAGTTTCTATTTCAGAGGTCACCACAGTAGAATTAATCGCCAACTATTCAAGCATCTGTTTTACACAGCGGATGACCTTCCAGTCGCAACCCAGTACTGGGAAACACCCACACACACACACTCATAAACTACGACCAATTTAGTTAGTCAATTCCCCTATAGCGCATGTTTTTGGACTGTGGGGGAAACCGGAGCACCCGGAGGAAACCCACGCCAACACGGAAAGAACTCCACACAGAAAAGCCAACTGACCCAGCTGGGACTCGAACCAGCGACCTTCTTAATGCAAGGCGAAAGGGCTAACCACTGAGCCACCGTGCTGCCCCTTAAAATATAAACACATTAGAATAATCGCTTTGTGGTAGGACAACATGAAGGAATTGTGTGGAACCCAGCATTTTTATTTACAGAGTATGTTTAATTGTCCAGCATAATCCTGCTAATTCATCAGCGCTAACAAAATACTGTGAAACTTCATGTGCTTTTCTCGCTCTTTGATATTAAATTTCATCTATTAGCAAGTCTTGAGAGGTTAATTAGCGCTGTTACGAGTCCTCGCTAAGATCACAGGCGTTACGGTAATGTTTACAGACCTCTCCGGCTTCATTAATCACTTTAAAAGCACACGCTTGATATGCAATCTTTAATTCAGCTCAACTCTTGAATCTTGCATGTGGCTAATAAACGCTAGTTCATCAACTTTTGGTCTTTTTTTTGATTCGCGGTTGGCTAAATATTCCTATTTATGTGTAAATGAATATATCCGTCCACACACTCCTGATGAGATGCCTTTTGAAGAGCAGAGATGGATATGAAACATGGTGAAATATTAAAATACAGGCGTTATGGGGCTTTGCTTTGAGATGATTACATGATTTGAGAGAAACTAGAAGCTTCGTGGATTTTTTTATTTTTTTTTTTTTGCAAATTAACTCGTTTAGCAGTGGCTGGCTTCATTTAATGTTATGTCTGTGTTTTGAAATGCATGGTGATTCAGCATCAAATATATAAATAAATACATTAATTACGTTTAAGCGGGTGGTAAATGCACTAAAAAATGCAATGAAAAAATTATTTGTTTTGTTTTGTTTTTACTTTAGTTTATCTTTTTGAAATGTATTTTATTTGATTATATTTGTATTTTATATTGTTTAATTTTTTTATTAAATTATTATTAATATTATTTTATTACAGCAAACATATTTCCTAAATGATGTGTAACAGAGCAAGGAAATTTTCACAGTATGTCTGATAATATTTTTTCTTCTGGAGAAAGTCTTATTTGCTTTATTTCGGCTAGAATAAAAGCAGTTTTTAATTTTTTAAGAACCATTTTAAGGTCAAAATTATTACCCCCTTTAAGCAAATTTTTCAAACCATCGTTATACAATAACTTGCCTAATTACCCTAACCTGCCTAGTTAATCTAATTAACCTAGTTAAGCCTTTAAATGTCACTGTAAGCTGTATAGAAGTGTCATAAAGAATATCTAGTCAAATATTATTTACTGTCATCATGGCAAAGATGAAATAAAAAGTTATCAGAGATGAGTTATTAAAACTATTATGATTAGAAATGTGTTAAAAAAAATCTCTGTTAAACAGAAAATGGGGGAAAAAATAAACATGGGGGCTAATAAATCTCACTTCAACTGTATATGTGCTTTTTGTATTTTTTAAATCCACAATAAGTGAGGTTTATTTATAAACTAATTTCGAGAGGATCACGTGATTATGATTGAACACGGCTGGTCATGCATTAACCATGTATGACCAACCAATCAGACGATTTCTAACCCACTATAAAGAGCCAGAGTTTCTTACTACAGTCATCTTTGTTTGAAGAATCCCCCCTTCCACCCCTACTCCTCCTCTTTTCCTTTCATAGGGCGGCACGGTGGCCCAGTGACTAGCACTGCGGCCTCACAGCAAGAACGTCACCGGTTCAAGTCCTTTAGCAGACTGGCTGTCGTTTCTGTGTGAAGTTAGCATGTTCTTCCCGTGCTTGCGTGGGTTTTCCCCGGGTTCTCCGGTTTCCTCCCACGTTCCAAAAACATGCACTACAAGTTAATTGAACAATCTAAATTTAGCACTAGTCAAACTTTTATCCATCAGCATATCTCTCTGTAGCAATTATTTTCTTCATCAACTCTTACAAAAGGGGGGAGTTCTCGAGATCTACCCAAGCTCAAAGCTCCCCTCTTGCCCTGCAAACAGGAGGGAGCCCAGGGCTCAAGGACCTTTTGAGCTCAGGGCTCTCTCCCGGGACAGCATGCCAAACTTGCTTATAATCAATCATCGGCTAAGTGTGAACTCTTGAAATCTATAACAAAATATAAAAGAAAAAAAAAACAATACATTACAGTAATAATACATTTAAAATGCAATACATAAAAACACTAACGTATGACAGAACAACTGAACAACAGAACACAGAGGGACAAATGCACATGAAAGCAAAATATAATATAGCTGGTCAGGTAATGCAAGAATAAATGCAATTATAAGGTAACATTGTTCTTATTTTACCAGAAAGATGCATTATCTTGACTATAGTTTTAACACATTGTTTTTTTCAGCGTAGCTTCTTATATCATAAATGTAATTTTATTTAAATTTGACTAGTTTACTTTAGCTTATTTATATATATATATATATATTGAAAAATGTTTTAAAATGTTATTGTAATTTTTGTTAGTTTAATCTTATTTAATTTATTTTTTTATTTAACTTGTTTTATTTTATTATAGTAAACATCTTTTTTCAGTGTAGCTTCTTATATTATAAATTAAATACAAATGTATTAAATATTTTACTTTATTTTTCTTATTTAAATGTATTAAAATTTCATATTATTTTGTTTTACGTAATGGGGCAGCACGGTGGCGCAGTGGGTAACACAATCGCCTCACAGCAAGAAGGTCGCTGGTTTAAACCTCGGCTGGGTCAGTTGGCGTTTCTGTGTGGAGTTTGCATGTTCTCCCCGTGTTTGCGTGGGTTTCCTCCGGGTGCTCCGGTTTGCTCACAAGTCCAAAGACGTGGTATAAATGAATTGGTTAAGCTAAATTGTCCATAGTGTATGTGTGTGAATGGAAGTGTATAGATGTTTCCCAGTGATGGGTTGCAGCTAGAAGAGCATCCGCTGCGTAAAACATATGCTGGCTAAGTTGGTGGTTCATTCCGCTGTGGTGACCCCTGATTAATAAAGGGACTAAGCCAAAAAGAAAATGAATGATTGAATAAATGTTTTACGTAATCTTTTTATTTTTTATTTTTTATATATATTTTTTATTCTTTCTTTCATTCATTCATTCATTTTCTTTTCTGTTTAGTCCCTTTATTAATCTGGGGTCGCCACAGCAGAATGAACCGCCAACTTATCCAGCATGTGTTTTACACAGCGGATGCCCTTCCAGCCGCAACCCATCTCTGGGAAAATATTTTTTATTAAATTAAATTTTATTTAATTTTAGCTTAGTTTATTTTATTACATCAAACATCATTTTTTTTCAAAATTCAGTGTAGCTTATATTATGAATTTAATTGAATTTAAATGTATTTAAATTTATTAAAATCTTATTTTGTTTAATTGGATCTTGTTTTATAATTTTTTTAACTTAATCTTATTTTTTATAAAAATGTTATTTTTTTTTATTATTTTCATTTAATTTATTTAAACTTAATTTAGTTTCATAAAAATGTTATTTTAATTTATTTTACAGCAAATATCTTTTTTTCAGTGCAGCTTCTTATAATATGTGTTTTGAAATGCATGGTATTTTAGCACACAAAATAAATATATACGAAACTCAAGTTTAAGCAGGTGGTAAATGCACTAAAACATCAAGGCCATGAACATTGCATTCATTCTGTTGAATTGCATTTGCTCACTGTATATAGGTCAAATGCGGGATGTCAAATTAAATATGCAAAAGTGCTTTTATAACCATAGAAAGCATAATAAATTCAGGTAAAGCATTTACTTTAATGTTTAAAATCACTGTTTGTGAAAATTCATTCATTCATTTTTATCAGGGGTTGTCACAGTGGAATGAACCGGCAACTATTCCAGCATATGCTTTACACAAAGGATGCCCTTCCAGCTGCAACCCAGTACTGGTAAACACCCATACACACTCACATTCACACACACACTCATACACTACGGCCAATTTAGTTCATCGATTCCCCCTATAGCGCATGTGTTTGGACTGTGAGGGAAACCGGAGCACCCGGAGGAAACCCACACCAACACGGGGAGAACATGCAAACTACACACAGAAATGCCAAGTGACCCAGTGGGACTCGAACCAGCAACCTTCTTGCTGTGAGAAATTAAATTTAATTTAATTTAATTTAATTTAATTTAATTTAATTTAATTTAATTTAATTTAATTTAATTTAATTTAATTTAATTTAATTTAATTTAAATTTTATTTTATTTTATTTTATTTTATTTTATTTTATTTTATTTTATTTATTTTTCACATACACTACTTGTACTAACTTTACTGGACAAGCAAATCTAAATGGTGCATTCATAAATGTATAAGCAGTCTAAGAATATCAAAAGCTAAATAACAAACTAAGCGAGCATAATAGCAAATGATTATTATTTTTTTTCAACATCATCTGTCGTCATTTACTCTGTATTATTATTAAAACAATATAGACTAATAATAAAGATAGTGCAATACCAGTATTTTTCTCTGTTCTTGGCAAAACATCATTCAGTGTAACAAACCATCAGCATATGTTCAGTGAATTAAGTATTTATGCATGTGGGATTTATTCTCTTGTGAGTTTCCTCCAAAGAGTGATTAGCATTGCACATTATTTAATAGTATATCACATTTTTTAGACAAAAAATTGCTTTTTGAGCAATAATTATTGTGAAAAGAGCTATACAAGTACAATTTTATTTTTTGTATAGTTGAATTGAATTAAAATTGTATTTTATTTAGTTTAATTATAATCTTTTTCTATTTTATTACAATTTATTTAATTTTATTTAATTTTATTTTATTTCATTTTGTTGTGTTGAATTGAATTAAATTACTTTTTTCATTTATTTATTTCTCGTATTATTATTCATTTTTTTAAACATTTTATTGTGTTTAATTTTATTAAATATTATTTTATTTTATGAAAAAAATATTTTATTTTACTAAATTTGTATTTTATGTAGTTTATTTTAAAATAATCTTATTTTTATTGTATTATTATTATTATTATTATTATTATTATTATTATTATTATTATTA
>CAIGQZ010032248.1:7659756-7670176 GCA_903798205.1 Danio tinwini | reverse complement strand
TTTATTTATTTATTTATTTATTTATTTATTTATTTATTTATTTATTTATTTATTTATTTATTTATACTTATATTACATTTTTTAAATACATATTTTATTTCTTTATTTTTATTAATATTTTAGTTTAGCTTATTTATTTTTATTTTATTTTGTAAAAATTTGCTCATACTTTTATATAACAAGTTCAATGAAATAACTGTGATTGAATATGGACTGCAGTATGATGCAGTAAACTTTGTACATTTTACTATATATTTAAACAATTATGGTGTGTGTGCGTGCGTGTGTGTGTGTGTGTGTGTTTGTTCTTGCATGTGTGCATGTGCATGTGTGTGTACGTGTTCATTTACAGTCGTGTTTGTCTTCTCACAGGCTTATAAACGGAAAACAGAAGCCGCGAAGAAGGAGTATCTGAAGGCTCTGGCCGCGTATCGAGCCAGTCTGGTGTCCAAGGTAAAACACAGATTGTTAATATCTATACACTATCTTAAACTACAGTAAAGCCAACACTATAGAATACACACGACATGTCACTCATATAGTTACAGAATGGGGAAAATACATTGGCCGCTCTAGCAAAGTAAGCCCCACCTTCTAGTACAGGAGCCAATCACTGCTCGGTATAGACTGATGATGCTCCGAGCAAAGGGCTAAGTGCATATGTGTGTTTATAGGACAGTTTCTGCAGCTTCATTATTTTGAACTCTATTTGGTCAGAAAACATGCTGAAATCTCAGTGAATACCTGCTTCACAGACATGAGAAATATCTCTAAAATATCAGTTTTCCATATTTTGGGGTTCTTGTTTTTCTGCTTTTAAATTGCATTATGGGACCTTGATCTTTCTTCCAAAAACTTTTAACCTTGAAATGTCTTAACTCTGGCCTCACGACAAGAAGGTTGCTGATTCGAGTCCACTCAAATTTCTAGATTCTGATATTTATATGGAAGACTTTAAACATTTTTTGCAGAGCTTGTGGAAACAAATCCATATTGCAATCAGTTGTCTTCTTCAAAGCTTTTATCTTGGCACTGTCATTTTCTTACTTATAAACATATTTGTTTATACATTGTTATTACTATATGTTGCTGCAAAGATATTTATAGCTATTTCCTTATTTTATTTTACTTTTAATAAAAAAGAACTGTGAGGATGTTAGGGTATTGTGCACAAGTTTGAACATGAGCATTAAGTTTCTGGCTGCAGTTCACGTATTGGCCACTGGTGTCACTAAAAATAGAGTTTACAAACGCTTACATAAAGCACAAGTTTAATAATAAATTTTAGTAAAGGTTTTAATAAAAAGTTGTAAAAAATCTGTTGGGGCAACATGGTGGCTCAGTGGTTAGCACTGTGGCCTCACAGCAAGAAGGTCGCTGGTTCGAGTCCAGGCTGGATCAGTTGGCATTTCAGTGTGGAGTTTGCATGTTCTTCCTGTGTTGGCTTGGGTTTCCACCAGATGTTCTGGTTTCCCAGTCCAAACACATGCGCTATAGGGGAATTGAATTAATTAAATTGGCTGCAGTGTATGAGTGTGTGTGTGTAAATGAGTGTGTATGGGTGTTTCCCAATACTGGGATGCGGCTGGAAGGGCTTCTGCTATATAAAACATATGCTGGAACAGTTGGCGGTTCATTTCGCTGTGGCAACCCCTGATAAATAAGCTGAAAGAAAATGAATGAATGAATATTAAATATTGTATTATTATAATAATTAAAATGTAAATTAAGTGAAGTAAAATAACATATTAGATAAAAAACTTTTTCTTTTGGCATCAAAGTAAAAATAGTTATTGTTAACTAATCGGTGTTGCTGTTAACTAAAATTAAAGCTGCAAATAATAAAAAAAACTTTTTATTATACTTTCATTTATTTATGAATGAGAACTGTGTTTTTTTTACCTAAAAATGTGTAAATAATAATATTATAAAAAAAACTTAATGTTAATTAATAAAATGTACAAAATAAAGGCATAACTTTCAAGACATTTGTGCTGCCCATTACATTACAAACCACAGGAGAGGGCAAATTCTTCAGCAGGATAGCGCTCCTTCTCGTACTTCAGCCTCCACATCAAAGCTCCTGAAAGCAAAGAAGGTCAAGGTGCTACAAGATTGGCCAGCCCCATGACCAGACATCAACAATATTGAGCATGTCTGAGGTTAAGATGGAGGAGGCATTAAAGATGAATCCAAAGACTCTTGATGAACTCTGGGAGTCCTGCAGGAACGCTTTCTTTGCCGTTCCAGATGACTTTATTAATGCTTGATTTGAGTCATTCAGAGATGTATGGATGCAGTCCTCCAAGCTCATGATGGAGTCAGACACAATATTCATTCTGTTTCCACTGCAGCATGACTTTATATTCTATACTGGACATTATTTCTGTTCAGTGATGAGACTTTTGTCTAAGCAAAGTCAGACCTTACTGTCCTAATGAAATCATTCAACATCAAGACATGATCATATTTTATTGTGCTCAAATAAGCGTCATCTAGAGGCCTTTGCCTTTCATATAAACCACTTCTGACACCAAATGATCAACTAGAAGTTATTATTTGTTGTTCCTAAAACTTGGATAGACAACAAGACAGTGTAGATAAATATTATTTACTGTCATCATGGCAAAGATAAAATAAATCAGTTATTAGAAATGAGTTATTAAAACTATTATTTTAAGAAATGTGTTGAAAAAATCTCCATTAAACAGAAATTAGGGAAAAATATAAAATAATTAAAATTGAACAGGAGGAATAATTCTGACTCCGACTGTATGTGTGATCCATAAATCGATAGCAAATTTGCCCAAAAGCGACTCGAGGGATTGAAACGAGCAGAAATCAGTCGTTTGGTTGCATACGTTCATCTGCATAATAAAACACGGCAATCTCAAACCACTAATTTTACATTCATTGTTTCTCTTTTGAAAAAAGGCAAATTGCATTTTCATGCTAAACACTCGCTCTGCTTTTCCATACCTCGCTCTCCCAGCTCCTTGGCCCAAAACAAGAGCGTTGATTAAGCCGTGAATACAGTATTCATCAGCCGCTGGGGCTTTTATTAAACGCCTTTCTCGTCCTTCATTGCGTATAATTAAATATTTTGTCAAAATCTGTTTCTGGCAGATGCTTTGATTGATGTGTTCGTATACTCTTATGCATTGAAAAGGAGAAAAATATCATCAAAAAAAAAAGTCTAACTAGCAAAACGGCAGCTCTGAACTTGAAACATACACTCATGAAAGGAGGATGACTCTTTTTAGGGAGGCTTTTATTCTCGTTTGAGACTTAAAGTGCTAGAAGAATCTTCCAGAGTGTTTAAACTCATGCACCTGCTGCTATTTTACACTGATGCATTATTTTTTCTGTGGGTTTTAGATAAATATGGGTTGTGCAAAAGTAGAATTTTCAAAATCTGAATGCATTAATGCTGCTTACTTTCACAACAGTGCTGTTTTCTTATTAGTTTTTTTTTTTATAAAAGTGTCTTTATTTAAAGCATTATAATGTATGAACCAGATGCAAAAAGGCAACTTTATTTGCAAAAAGTGATGAAAACTAGAAAAAACTGCCACTTTAAATGGTATTGTAGTGAAAGAACTCGCTGCTACTCTCTGATTGGTGGAAATTCTGAACAGCCTCATGGGTAATGTAGTTTTTATGCTTAAATTCTGATATTCGATATGATTGTTATAAAATCAAGTTGAGGGTTAAAGAGACTGTTTGTTTAAGAGTTTTAATCCAGTTTTAATGCTGTTTTCTTATTCATTTTTTCACAAGGTTTTAAAAAATGTCTTTATTTAAAGCATTATAATTTATGAACAAGTTCTGAGGGGAGTCGTAATATTCTAAGTTTTAATTGAAGCTCAAAAAGTGATGAAAATCTGAAAAAATAACCACTTTAAATGGTTTTGTAGTGAAAGAACTACAATACTAGCTCGTTGTTGCTCTCTGATTGGTGGAATTTCTGAACAGCCTCATGGGTAATGTAGTTTTTATGCTCAAATTCAGATTTTTGGTATGATTATTTTAAAATCAAGTTAAGGGTTAAAGAGAGTCTTTGTTAAAGAGTTTTAATCCAGTTTTAATGCTGTTGTAATGCATTTATTTTAACAGGGCTTAAAGAAGGCATTTATTTAAAGCATTGTAATTTATGAACCAGCACCGAGGAGAGTCATAATATTATAAGTTTTAATTTAATACTAAACAAATGACAAAAATCAGGGAGAAAAAAAAAATTGGTTTTGTAATCAAAGAACTGCAATACCAGCTCATTGCTACTTTCTGATTGGTGGAATTTCTAAACAGCCTTGTGGGTAATGTAGTTCTTATGCTCAAATTCTGATATTCGACATGATTGTTTTAAAAATAAGTCAAGGGTGTAAAGAAAGTCTTTGTTAAAGAGTTTTAATCAAGTTTTAATACTATTTTCCTATTCATTTTTTTCATAGTACTTAAAAAATGTTTTTATTTCAATCATTATAATTAATGAACCAGCGCTGAGGAGAGTCATAATATTATACATTTTAATTTGAAGCTAAAAAAGTGATCAAAATCTGAAAAAATAAACACTTTAAATTGTATTGTAGTAAAATAACTACAATACCAGCTCATTGCTGCTCTCTGATTGGTGGAATTCCTAAACAGCCTTGTGGGTAATGTAGTTTTTTTGCTCAAATTCTGTTATTCGACATGATTGTTTTAAAATTAAGTCGAGGGTTTAAAAGGTCTTAGTTAAAATGTTTTAATCTGTGAATTAAAGCAGCCAGACATGAGGAGAATCATAATAATACAATCTTTAATTTAAAATCCGACAAATGACAATGAGTGAACTAATACCATTCAATTTCATTTAAAGCACTGAAGAAATGTAAAACCAATTATTTTAAGTCATTATTTATGCATTGCACATTGTCAATGACACAATCCGACTTAAAACAACCAATAAATATAAATTTATTTAAAGTTTTTAGTTGTATCTATACAAACAATATAAAAGTCGTTGTTCATGTGTTTTCATCCATAAACTAGAGTAGCTACAATGAGAATCATATTACAAACTATAGTTTGAAGGGAAAAAGTGATGTGGGATGAACAAAGATTAAAGACTGAACTTTATGACTTTAGTGAGTGAACTACAATCCCATCAGGCATTGCCAATGACACAATCAAACTTAAAACAACAAATAAATAAAAAAAATGTCTCATTTAAAGTTCTTATTTGTATCTAAAGAAATTATATAGTTCAAAACATGCATATTTTCATGATCATTCATGGAAGTGGGTGGAGCTAAGCATCTCTTTTGGCCAAATTAGTTTGCTATAATCTCTGATTGGTGAAATTCTGAATGGCCTCATGGGTAATGTAGTTTTTCTGCACAAATTTAGCTATTAGACAAAATTAATGCTGCTTACTTTCTGAAAGGAGCTATGAGAAGAATCATAATATTACAAACCATCTTTTGAAGAAGAAAATCTGACAAAAGACAAAGATAGACTAAACTTTATGACTTCAAAGAATGAACTACAATCCCATCAGGCATTGCTAATGAAACAATCAAACTTAAAACAACCAATAAATATAAATCTTCTAATTTAAAGTTGTTATTTGTATCTGTACAAACAATATATTTTTAAATCTGCATATATTCATGATCATTCAAGGCAGTGGGTGGAGCTTAAGTTCTCTTTTGGTGTAATTTGTTAGCTGCTACTCTCTGATTGGTGGAATTTATGCACAGCCTTATGGGTAATGTAGTTTTTCAGCATAATTTCTGCTTTAGGCATGATTGTTTTAAAATTAAGGTATATAAATACTAAAAACCAAAAACATTTAGTAAAACTAGTTTGTCTTTATAGGTTTGTCTGTTTAATCTTTTTTTTTTTTGCATGCTATAGCAGCGACTCCTTTTTTTATACTCAACTAAAGTAAAGCTCTCTTTTGTGATGTTGTTTAAAGGTTTTATAAAATATGAGGCGGTTAATGGTGCTATCAATAACATTTCCTTTCGATGCTGCTTTTGAAGTGGATCATATGGTGTGTGTGTGTGTGTGTGTGTGTGTGTTGATGTGTGTTCAGGATCTGGACAATCTCAAAGACTTGTTTAATTTAAAGAGAGATGTTTGGAAATGTCCGGAGCAGATGTGCTCACTCAAACAGCGCTCGCTTTCTCGTTTGCTTTTCGCTCGGACACAGATTCATCCCTCCATCTTTTCATGTTGATCATTGTTCAATATATATGAGGCACGGCTGATGAATATAACCTGATGCCTGTCACGCACCAACATTTCAGATACATATTGCCATTTACCATGCATTGCTTCCATGTAAAACGGTAATGAAACAATGCTCTGCCGAGACGTACACTCTCAGTTTGACAAATCACAGATAGATGTGTTTGTGCGATTGGCCACTGTTTTCCCCTCTTACTGCTTTTCTAAATATCTGACATGTGTTTCAGGAGTTGCACTCGTTTTTTAAGCACGATGCTCATTTATGATTCATAATGATCTAACATCACCTCCAATGCCTCTCCTAAAATCCCTCTGGAGAAATTGAAATAGATGCAAATGAGTCTGAGTGAAGGAGAGCTCTGTAATTAATCATCTGATGAGAAACCTTTGAGATTGGTTGCAGATTTGATTGCAGATCTGAGCACAGTTTGAGATATTAATGAAATCTCTGAGAGGATCTTTTTTGCTTGAGAAAACATCCGGAGACTTGATGTTTGCTAGTAAAGTGGTGTCTCTTGGAGTAAGAATTGGGATATAAATGCTCATGATGCATTCAAGTCCATCTGGACCCTTAAGAGGGACAACAATGTTTCTTTAAAGTATGCATTATTTTTTTAGTAGGGAAACAAATGTTAAAGCAGATGTAGGGGTTCTGAAGTTTGTTTACTATTTATTTTGAAGAGATGTAATCAATAAAGGTTACTTATTTTGTGCTCAGGAGGTGTTTAGGTGTAATAATACTGTAAAATTGGCAACAAAACTATTTTCTTATTACTATAATTTTATTTTCACACATGAATACTGTATGTGCATCAGCTATTAAACATTCAGCTTTTTATATGAACACATATGCAAAAAGAATGACTTTATTTGTAATATTTAAGCATTTAAATTTAATTTGATGTTGCTCAATATGTTCATACACTACCTGACAAAAATCTTGTCGTGGATCCCAGTTTTAAGAGCAACAAATAATAAGTTCACTTCTAGTTGATCATTTGGAAAGTGGCAGAAGGTTGATTTTTCTGATGAATCATCTGTTGAACTGCATCCCAATCATCACAAATACTGCAGAAGACTAACTGGAACCCGCATAGAGCCAAGATTCTCATAGAAATCAGTCGAGTTTGGTTAAGGAGAAATCATGGTTTGGGGTTACATTCAGTATGGGGGATCTGGGGAGTGAATGGCAACATCAACAGCCTGAGGTATCAAGTCATGTGTGCTTCCCATTACATTACAAACCACAGGAGAGAGCAAATTCTCCAGCAGGATAGCGCTCCTTCTCATACTTCAGCCTCCACATCAAAGCTCCTGAAAGCAAAGAAGGTCAAGGTGCTCCAGGATTGGCCAGCCCAATCACCAGACATGAACATTATTGAGCATGTCTGGGGTAAGATGAAGGAGGAGGTGTTGAAGATGAATCCAAAGAATCTTGATAAACTCTGGGAGTCCTGCAAGAACGATTTCTTTGTCGTTCCAGATGACTTTATTAATGCGTGATTTGAGTCATTCAGAGATGTATGGATGCAGTCCTCCAAGCTCATGATGGAGTCAGACACAATATTCATTCTGTTTCCACTGCAGCATGACTTTATATTCTATACTGGACATTATTTCTGTTGAGTGACAAGACTTTTGTCTGAGCAAAGTCAGACCTTACTGTCCTAAGATTTTCCTACTGAAATCATTTAAAATCAAGGCATGATCATATTTTATTTTGGTCAAATAAGCGTCATCTAGAGGCCTTTGCCTTTCATATAATCCACTTCTGAGACCAAATGATCAACTAGAAGTCAATTTATTATTTGTTGCTCCTAAAACTTGAAAAGGGAACAAGACTTTTGTCAGGTAGTGTATATTTGAACCTAAGTTTCATAAAAAAAATGTTTTTTATTGTGTTAGGCTATAAAGCAGACTTAGCAAAAAAAAAAAAAGCCCAGTGCAGTCAGCAGTCAGTCGTCTGCATCGGAAATTTCTCAATGCATTATTGCACTAGTTGATGTACACCAGTAATGCAATGCACCAAATAAATTTTTCTGAATGCATTTCTTTCTCTAAAATGAATCATTTCCTCATTTAAATACCTAGTAGTGTACTAGAATCCCCTCTTTAAATTTATTATTGTGTGCATACTCTTTTGCATGCACTAGTTAATACATATCAGTAATGCAATGCATCAAACTTAATTTTCTGAATGCATTTTCTTCCAAAAACCTTTAATTTCCATCCACTTTCTTCTAATTTAACGCTATGCATTTTCTCTGTGTCAGACCTACAGTGACCCGGTGGAGAGCAAAAGTGCCCAGTCCAGTCAGCCATCATCCCACATGATGCCCCCCAATGCGCCCCTGTACAGCGTCCCGCCCCAGCCCTCCTCCCCGTACCTGGGCCCGAGTCCCTTCCCGCTGTCAGACCTCCAGAGTTATGCTGCGGGAGCCCCCAGACACGGCCTGCCCCGCTCCGCCATGCTACCCGCGCTCAGTGCCTCCCCGCCGGCCTCCTTCCAGATCAGCCCCCCGCTCCACCAGCAGCTCTCCCTGCACCAGGGCTCCATCCTCAACCAGCCCATCCGGATGCAGCAGGTCCAGTCTCACCAGATGAGTCTCCAGGCTCCGCTGCACTCCCCACCCCCAGGACAGCAGGTCAGTAAGCATCAAAACACCATGCATGCTTTTGTTTTGGGGTGCCACTGGGGTGCTGCATTAGCATCTGAAATTTCTGAATGCATTAATTGCCTTGTAAATATACACCATTAATTCAATGCACCAAATACAGTGTATGATTTAAAGAGTGTCTAAAATTTCAGAATGTATTAATGGACTAGTTAATATACAATGAACCAAATATAGTGATTAAAAGTGTTATATTGAATGCGTTATTGCACTATTAAAATACACCATTAATGCAATGCATCAAATACAGTGTGATATAAAATGTCAAAAATTTCTGAATGCATTAACGGACTAGTTAATATACACCATTAATGCAATGCACCACATATAGTGTATGATTTAAAGAATGTCTAAAATTTCAGAATGTATTAATGCACTATTTATTATACACCATTAGTGCAATGCACCAAATATAGTGATTAAAAGTGTCTACAATTTCTGTATGCATTATTGCACTAATAAGATACACCATTAATGCAATGCACCAAATATAGTGTATGATTTAAAGAGTGTCAAAAATTTCTGAATGCATTAATGCACTTGTTAATATACATGATTAATGTAATGCACCAAATACAGTGTATGATTTAAAGAGTGTCAAAAATTTCTGAATGCATTAATGCACTTGTTAATATACATGATTAATGCAATGCACCAAATATAGTGTATGATTTAAAGAATGTCAAACATTTCTGAATGCATGAATGCACTTGTTAATATACACCATTAATGCAATGCACCAAATATAGTGTGACTTAAAGAGTGTACAATTTCAGAATGTATTAATGCACTAGTTAATGTACATCAGTTATGTAATGCACCAAACTGAACTTTCAGAATGCATTATTTTTCCCTAAAATAAGTCATTTGCTCATTTAAATACAAGGTAGCAAACTAGAATATTCCTCTTATTATTGTATACATACTCTTTTGCATACTTTTATTACTATTATTACTACTACTATTACGTAGCTACAATGCATACCTCTGTGTACAGTTTTATAGTGTATGATTTAAAGAGTGTTTAAAATTTCTCAATGCATTAATGCACTAGTTATTGTACACCATTAATGCAATGCACCAAATGTAATTTTCTAAATGCATTTTCCCTATAATGAGTAATTTTCTTATTTAAATATGAGATGGCATACTAGAGTTATTATTGTATGCATACTCTTTTGCATACTCTTATTTCTATACATACTACAATGCATGCTTCAGTGTATGCATTAAACAAAAGTTTTTTGGTTTATGATTTAAATAGCGTTTATATTATTTATAATTAGCATTAATATTTCTGAATACATTCAATGCACTAGTTAATGTACACCAGTAATGCAATGCGCCAAACTGATTTTTCTAAATGCATTTTTAATGACTCATTTCTTCATTTAAATATTGTTGTACTCATTTAAACGTTGTACAACAGTAATGCAGTGCATCAAATTTCATTTTCTGAATGCTTTTTTTTTGTATTTTGCTCATTCTAATGTGAGGTAGCATAGTAAAAT
>CAIGQZ010032248.1:7591633-7603596 GCA_903798205.1 Danio tinwini | reverse complement strand
AATAATAATAATAATAATAATAATAATAATAATAATAATAATAATAAAATACAATACAAATATTTTTGTATTATTATTAATAATAATAATAAATAATAATATTGTGGTTTATATTCATATTAATTATATTATTGTTATTATAAGTTATTTTAAATATATTTAATAAACTAAAATAAACTAAATTACAAAAACAAAAGCAACGTTTCAATCTAAATGTCATCTTTTTTTAGTTCCACTTTATTTTTCATAATAACTAAAGTTGTTTAAAACAACAAATGTTAAATAAAAATGAAACAAAATAAATGACTAAAACAAACTGCAAACTGACAGAAACATGACATAAATTACTTTGTAAAGGTCAGAAATGTTTGTCCTAAAAACTAAAAAAATATTATAAATAAATGACAAAAAAAAATACACATGGCCAGAAATAACACTTAAACCATTAGAAAGAAATGTAGTAAAATATACAAACTATAAAATTATTTAACTCAATAATGAAATTAACACGATTACATTTATTTTATTTTCAAATCAGCATTTAAAACTGGAAGCGAAAACTGGAAGTGTGCATATTGTCCAAAAATAAATACAGCTGATATGTTTCATATGTAATAAAAAAACATTCAGACATTTAAATAAAACACAAAAAACTAATTCTTGATTAGTTGTAACCATAAAATATTGATAAGCACAAGTAAAAAAACACATACAGTTTGAGTATATAATCATATATAAGGCATAAAATGAATATTCAAATTTGAATTAAATTACGACTATTAATTATTCATTCATTTATTTTCCTTCGGCTTAGTCCCTTATGCTCCAAGGGTTGCCGCAGCAGAGTTAATAATTATTTATAATTAAATTTAAATGATATTAAATTACATTTAATTAATTAAAATGAAGGCAGTGTATTCTATATTCTTTAATTTAACACTGCATGCAATTAATCTATATTTCATTTCAATGCATTCTCCTGTTTTTTAAATTTCTATCCCGCTATCATCCCGTAAAGGTATTTTCCTGTATTTCTCCCGTATTTTTAGTCTTTCTCTGAAGGGTGGCAAATAAACATTAAAGAGCAGAGACTCCCTATACGCAACCCATACCGCCCATACTTTGCTCTTAAATGTGAGTCTGTTCTGTGCTTTCGCTTTGTTTAGGCATGAAAACACTTTAAAATAAATATAAAAACAGCGGGATTCCCTTTCCTTTTATTACAGGTGCCGTCTCCTCTTCATATGCAATCCTCAAAACAGTCATATAGCGGTGCGTGACTGTCAGCTGACGCGCTCCATAGTGATAAATAGAGGCTGTTTCCCAAACAGATTCTGTACACGCGATTTGAAACAGAGCGAAAGTCTGGGTTTTAGGTGCGTGTTTAGACAGACATATACACATAATTATTAATAATATCTAAAGATGTCGATCTTGGTGGTTTTTTTTTTTACACAACTAATTTCGATCCTAAATGAGGATAAAAAGTTAGGAAAGCAGTCGAATGCTTTCTTTATAACGTTAGATGTGTGCATTTTTAAAGTGACGCATTTTATTTAATGTAATCAAACGAAAAAATCTCAATAAATAAGAGATTAATTCGCTGCTCTTTAATCAGAATGTGTTATACAGTGAAGAAACGGCTAATGAGATTTGATAGCTTGATTTTATTTCCTTATAATAGCTATTAATTTTAATGAGCTGAACTGTTTGCTAATTTATTTGCTGCTAATGTACACTATTTTTTTTTCTTTTGTAAATAATAATAATAATACATATTACTGACCATTTAACTGTTTATTTACAAAGAAACAACTCCAAATCTACATATTTAGTCATTTGGGGATTTTTTAAGGGGGGGGGGGGGGGGGGTCCTTTATTATGGTGGGCATATCCCTTATTTTCACATCCCAATGTTGAAATGTTAATGTTTCAATGTCGCCTACAGCATTTAAAAAACAGAAGCGAACAGAAGCATCGTTCAGTGAGTCGGTGATTCCTTTGATTCATCAGACACGTTCTGTTCTGAAAGCAGCGCTCAGCCAATTTTCTCTTTTCTCTTCCTCCTGAAAGCCTTACATTTATACATATATTCATTTATTTACTTCTTGATGCATATTATATTCAATTTAGAGCACTGCAAATGTATATTCTATAGGCCTAGTCATTAAATAAACTATTAAATAAAACCTTTTGTTCATAATCTTTGGTTCATTTACACGTTTTGAATTACAAATAATTAAATGAAATTGATAACAATAATGTATCTTCATAGTGATATCAATGCTGCTTATGATAGTTTAGCGTTTTGTTACATTATTTCTAGAAATTTATCAAATTTCAAATCGATTCAATCTCACGTTCAGCTTTAAAAACAGAACCGAATAGAAGCATCGTTCAGTGAGTCGGTGATTCCTTTTCATCGGACACGTGTTCTGAAAGCAGCACTCAACCAATTTTCTTTTATCTCTTGAAAGCCTTACGTTTATACATAAATTTATATTTATTTACTTCTTGCTGCATTTTATATTAAATTTAGAGCACTACAAATGTATATTATATAGGCCTATCATTAAATAAATTATATTTAATGATTTTTTTCATGTAATTTCAGGTTTGTTCACACGTTTTGAATCACAAATAATTAAATGAACTTGATAACAATAATTTATCTTTATAATGATATTTCAAAAGCAATCCTGCTTATAATAATTTAGCGTTTTTGTTACAATGTTTCTACAAATATATTTAATTTCAAATCGATTTACCTCAACCTCGCATTCAGCAATAGATGCGTTCGACATGAAGCACGGCTGCAGCCGATAATTAACGAGATTAGCCGAGCGCAGGAGGGGGCGGAGTTGAAAACGGAGCAGTCAAGCCGGACACTTCAGGGGCTCAAAGTTGCTGCAGTCATGATGACCGATCACATGGAGTGATCATTTTATTTATTTATTGAAATAACAAAAAAAGATTTACAGCACAAATAAAACACAATACAGTCTCTACAAACTGTAGTTCATTTTTAAACAATAAGGGAATTATGAATTAAATTTAAATAGCCTAAATCCAAACACATGAGAAATAAGGGGAAAACGAGAGGGCACGTAAAAAGGAAATAAATATCCATGAATAGGATTATTTTGGATAATGAAAGCATTTCTTAAACAGCACTTTAATCCAAAAAGATGGAACAAAAGAACCAAAATAAATGAGCTACACTTTAAGTGGAAATTTCCTAGAAAGAGCAGGTACATCAATGTCATTTTTAACATTTCTGCATAAATGGCTTGACAGGAAATAAAATATTTTAGATACATATATTTTTATATTTAATGAAATATATTTTTTTTTTACTTAATTTGTTAAGAAATCCTTATAGGGGTGTCAGGTTTAATGATGATAATCATTTTATTATAAGTCTGTAAGACTTATTTGAGTTAATATTTTAATTATTCACTAAAATATTTCCTTTAAATCGTTTATAGCACTGAATACAGTAGTCTGTATAAAAAAGGCAGAATAAACCTGTGCAAACAATCTAATCATTATGAACATTAACAAAAGATGATACTGCAGTAAAATAATTGTAGTTTTTTTATAAGCATGATGTGTATAAAAAGTTAGTTTATTTAGAAATTTGTGAGACGGACTTTGTCCAATAATCAACCTGAAACACACGTGGTTGTTGTCATGTGGTGAACTTGGCCAATCATGTAAAATTGGTGTCATCATAGCTCCAGCAGTCACTCTTCAGATGCTGCATGGGCTGAATCAGTCGTCTGATCTCAGAGCCCTGTCGCAGTACGTTGATGCCACATGTGACAGTCACGTGGCGCCGGCGCAGCATCAATCTGGACAACATTTCTAACCGGCATGCACCGCTTTAAGACAGATTTCAATTGATCTGCGCAGCGCTGCATGAAGTCGAACACACCTATTGTGATTCCAAAAAACAGAAGCCGTCAAGCCAGAAGCCAGAGTCGGTGATTCCTTTGATTCATCAGACAAGTGCTCAGCCAATTTTCTCTTTTCTCTTCCTTACATTTATACATATATTCATTTATTTACTCCTTACTGCATTTTATATTAAATTTTGTGTATTACAAATGTATATTCTACAGGACTAGTCATTAAATAAACCATTAACTAAAACATTTCTGTTCATGTAATTTCAGATTTGTGACAATTACATGTTTTGAATTACAAATAATTAAACGAACGTGATAACAATAATTTATCTTTGTAATGGTATTTCGAAAGCAATCCTGCTTATGATAATTTGGTACATTATTTCGACACATATATTTAATTTAAAATTGATTCATCGCAACCTCGCATTCAGCATTTTGATTTCAAAACAGAAGCGAACAGAAGCATCGTTCAGGGAGTCTGTGATTCTTTTGATTCATCAGACTTGGTTCTGTTCTGAAAGCAGCGCTCAGACAATTTTCTCTTCCTCCTGAAAGCCTTCCTTTTTTATACATCTAATCAAAATTCATTCATTGCATTTCTCTCTCCATCTCTCTCTCTTTCTCTCTCTCTCTGATGTAAAAGCTGATTCTCCAGCTGATGAACTGATAAGATGCTTGCTGCCAGTCCCTGTTGCCATGGCGACGGTTGCCTGGTAAAGGTGCGTTTACCAGTAGAGCTGCCGGGTTTTTTGAGTGCACCTTGATTAATCGCTCTGATAAAACTCTGAGTTATTGTGCATCAATATTGACTATAACGTCCACATTTGACCTGCACGCTTCAATTCACTTGCTGTATTCTTCTCAAGTAGACTATATTCTTGCAGAAAATGTTTGTTTGCTGGAAGAAATGCCTTATTTTCTGAGGTTATCAGAACTGAGTGAAGGTCAAGAATTAATAGATGTCATGTTTATGTCATTTTACTGGTTACAAATAATGCTTTATTACAGACGAGGCTCCATTAAATAAGCTTTTAAAATAAAAACTGTGCTAAACTTCCTGTTAATCCCTTTAATGCTACTCTTCTCCAAGCGGCAACCTCCCGCTCTCCCTCGGGAAGCCCATATGGAAGTAACTGAATCTGCAATTCATCGAAATTCCACTAGTCCTAGTTTCTATTGAGCTCACTGTTGAAATGGCCGACTTTAACCAGGCTGGTCAAGCTGGTTTTAGCTGGTCATTTTCTAGCCTGACCAGCTATGACCAGGTTGGAAATGGCTGGAAACCAGTCTGGAAATAGCCAAAACCCCTCTAAAACCAGGCTGGTCTACCAGCTAAACCCAGCCAACCAGCTTAGGCTGGTTTTTCAGCAGGGATGTTGGCTAACTCTAGTAGACATTAGCAGTGAATGTTCCCTCAGAAGCCACCAGATGAATGATGTTTAGTTTTCAGTCACGCTCCTGTGTTTTATTGGTCTTTTCATCTATGTTTTTGACCATATAAGAGTGAAACTGGTTCTCTCTTTCCCAGGAAATGACCCACAGCCCAATAAAACTCCAGCAACGATTAAGTCAACAGTTACATTTATTGCAATTTTATATACAAACAACCCTAAAAGGCACTCTTTTGTTTAAATAAAGGATATAATATGATTTCCTCTCAATAGCTATTATTGAATTATATATTAAAATTTAGTAGTGTTTAAAAAAAGGCCACATGAAGGATATTTTCCACCAGTACCTCTTCAAGCAGAAAACAGTTGCATATAGTGTAGTGGAACTGAGCCGAAAATGTGAAAACATGAAGGAATACAGCATTATTATTCAAAATAAATCAAAAATCTAAATAATAAAACAAGACTATGATTTTATTGCATAAAAAAGGCTGAGGTCAGAATTGAATACTAACATACAGTGCTGTATATACTGCATACTGAAAAAAAGCTCTTTATTTCAGCATGAAATGTATCAGGCCCATAGCCAGCCTGGAGAAAGGGGTGGTTCTTTTTCTCAAAAAGTGGACCTTTATGCAGTTATAGGCCTCATTTAAGCTACTATTTATTTATGATATTTAAATACTGCATTTTAGTGACATTTCAAAGGTGCAGTGTGTAAGTTTGACACCAAGTGGTTGAACTAGGTATTGCACCCCTGGATCAAAACAAAAACAAGCTTGGGTTGCCAGATTGAGGACAGGAGCAAGTGATTTACACTGTTTCTAAATAAAAGCAACGACACGCGATAGAGGGAATATTCTCCATATTAAAAGGAGTTTTCGGTTCTAACCAACACCTCGAATTGATTTATTAGAAACGGCTTCTATTTCTCACAGCTCAACATGTGAAATATATGAAAGCGATCACCTCAGGTAAACCTTGTGTGTTTTATTCAGTGCTAAATGCTAACAATGTGAGTCTGAATGCCATTTTACATGACATTTATTGCCATATACTGAAAGCAGCAGCAGATAGTTCAGCTCAGATCTGGAGAATACAATGATATTTGATTTAATATAGAACTTTAGAACTAAACACATATGAGTGATTCAGCATTTACATTTAATGTTGTTAAAGAGGGTATTAAACAAATTAAACATGCGTTAAATAGATTCTAAACCTTACCATTTCGTGAGTGGGCGCTTATTCTGTGCTTCTGAAAGGCTGTATTTACATTTCTGTCGTGTTTCGTCTGGTGCAAACAGCCAAACTGCTCATCACTGCGTATCTCGTCACAAAGCGTGTTGTTAGGACATGGGGTTACAATGTAATCTGCTCACCTAATGTTTACGCTCATAATATTTATATTATTTGCTAATTAATAACCTCATGTGGAACTGAATCTGTCTCATTTCTACGTCTGATACTGTCCACCGGAGGTCGCATTTTTGGTCACGGACGCATGCTTTCAGAGCCTTTCTGAAGGATTGAATAAAATACGCTGTTTTCCATCAAGGCAACCTGGAGTGCTGAATTATAATTGGCTAAACTGGCATTGTGCAGGTTAAATTGCCCTAAACAAAGACAGCGTTCCGGCATGGAAAAAACATTTTCAAAGTAGAATATCTGACTTTTGACATTGACATGTTCACTTAGCATGTTTCCTAAATATCTGCACACATATGATGGTATTTCTATGTTTTAGAAGAGTCAAAAACTTACATACAGCACCTTTAATACATGAGATTTAAATACTGCATTTTAGTGACATTTTAAGCACTATTTTAGCTGAAATAGATTGTCGGATGGTCATCATAACCAAAAAAAAGTACATTTGAAAATTCATTGATAACAAAAATAGCCAAAATAGTATTGAAATTAATTTTAATATCGGTCACACTTTTCACCTTTACATTGCTCATTTTTTGTTTCAAGAATAAGGTCCAAGATTTTAGAATAAAAGTCATTGGTACAATGTTTTCTATATTTAAAAACAATATAGTAGTGAAAGATGACTTCACTTATGTTTTCTTGCACAACTGGATGTTATTAAAAATTATTGTGTGCATTGGCCAAAACTGATTAGCTGAAGTCACATCGAAGCAACACCCAACTGAGGAGTCCACTGTTTTCAATGGGTTATTTTCTCTATTTATTATAGATTAGCAGTCCAAACAGGACACTAGAGCTCATCTATGGGACAAATTCTGGACCTTTGTCAGTAAGGGGTGGGTTTTTCGAACCAACCGACCCCCCCCTGACTACGGGCCTGTGTATGATTGTCTTAAAATAATAGAGGTGTTTTGAATAATGTATTTTTTGTTTTTCATATTAAGGCATGGAATCAAACATTTTATTAAAGAAAAACTTGTTCCAAATTGGCAAAAGTATTATATTATACTACATACTAAATGTAGCATGTAGTATATATTACATTTGCATGCATTATACATCATATGTAGATGTATTACATAAAAGTAGGCGTACATAAAACTCCAAAATAAAGCACAGTATATGTAAATGCATTACACAGAAGTATGCATATATAAATTGCACATATTGTGCACAGCAGATTGCAGAAACAGCACCTTTAGTATGGTAGTATGCAATTCTGAACACAGCCAGATTAATGGCTGCACTGCTTGTAATGCTCATTACGTCCATTAGAGGTCAGTATATCTTTATTATTTAACATATTTTAGTTATTTGAGGTTTGTCCAATACTTCTGAAATCAAAATATTAGAGTTTCATGTGTAGTTTTGGCTTGTAAAACAAAACAAAGAGTGAGATAGAACCACATTCCCTATACAAAACATAACTCCACAAAAATACAATGGTAAAACAGGATGAATATGATGATAAAATATGGTCAGGATCCATCACAGTGCTTGTTTTTTTGTATTTGTAAAGGTTTGGTTGATTCTCACTCTTCACAGATGCATAGATTCAAAGGTTTTCTGGAAGACGACGAGTCGTAGTTATTTACTTAAAATTAAATCATAATTTCTCACCAAAAATATCTCAAAAATACTCTCAGCTGCCCGACATTAAAGCCCTTTTACAATCAGAGCATCTGCGTTTTTCACAGTCGCCAACAAACTGGAATATATCAACAAAACCAGGAAACACCGGCTCTGTCCCAAACCCTAGTGAGCACCCTAGAGAGCATGTTAAGGCATCATAAGAGGGTAGTCTATATAGAAGTCTATATAAGATGGTAGAGTTATTATATGAAATATTAAAGCACTGAAAGGCATCACATATGCTGTTTTCATTCATAACCACTGTTGGCTGTTGTAGTTACTGTGCATTCACACCGAAGGCGGCGAGAGCGTCAAAGTTCGTGAAATTGATTGTGTATTTAAAGAGGCCGTTGAAGCATCAGCAAATCAGTTACATTCCCAAATTAATTTAACTATGGAGGATCAAGTTGTTGTGTGTGGTGTGGCTTTGCTCCATTTATCCAATACTGAATGTGTCCATAAGTCTAAAATAGTCTGAACAGCAACACGGTTTCGGTCATTATAGTTAGCATGACGTTCAAACTTTTTAAGAAAAACAAATATCATTATATGCAGTTGCAATCAGAATTATTCAACCCCCTGATTTATTAGCCCCCCTGTTTATTTTTCCTCAATTTCTGTTTAACAGAGAGCAGATGTTTTCAACACATTTCTAATCATAATAGTTTTAATAACTCATCTCTAATAACTGATTTATTTTATCTTTGCCATGATGACAGTAAATAATATTAGACTAGATATTCTTCAAGACACTTCTATACAGATTAAAGTGACATTTAAAGGCTTAACTAGGTTAATTAGGTTAACTAGGCAGGTTAGGGTAATTAGGCAAGTTATTGTATAACGATGGTTTATTCTGTAGACTATTGAAAAAATAAATAGATTAAAGGGGTTAATAATTTTGACCTTAAAATGGGTTTTAAAAATTAAAAACTGCTTTTATTCTAGCCAAAATAAAACAAATAAGACTTTCTCCAGAAGAAGAAAATATTATCAGACATACTGTGAAAATTTCCTTGCTCTGTTAAACATCATTTGGGAAATATTTACAAAAAAAAAAATTCAAAGGGGGTTGAATAATTCTGATTGCAACTGTACACAGTTAAAGTCAGAATTTTTTCAACTCTGTTGAATAGTCTCACACCATACAACATTTAATTCCTTGTTCATGGCATAGGCCTATACTGTACATGCAAAGTGCCTGAACAAGTTGTCCTAATATTTTGTCATGATGCATTTTTCTGTACTTTCCATTAGACCTTTTTTCTAAATCTGTCCTGAATTGGTCAATTTCTCCCAGGTGAATCTAGACTTTTTCTAATGAAGGTGCATCTCAAAGGAGATTGTCCTGTGTTCAACTTTTGTTTAGTTTTTTTATTTGTGATATGCAGTGCTGTCTTTTCCTTTTTGTATCACAATGCCATGATCTGTCAACAAATTACAGTACAAACAGCAAAAAAAACCCTAAAAACATCCCCTTTAGAGTTCACATCTCTACACCCCTTCAGAGTACACTGTTATATTGACGACATGACGAAGTAATTTGACTGTCTTATCCACACACAATGACAACAGGCACTCACATGTTCATTGACACAGAAACCTTTTTGAGCAAGAGACTGGCTTTTGCAGGTAATCCATGGTGTTTGCTATTTGTACGTGTTGTTTTGAGAAATGCACTCAGTGTTTTGCAAATTTCAATTCTGATCTGAGACATGTACCAAATCCACTGAGAAAAACTGTAACATAGTTCACTTGATTTTATCCTCGCCAGGGCCGGATTAATCAATGGGCATTGTGGGCACAGGTACAGGGACCCAAGCGCACTTGGGGTCCCTGCTGGGGGAGGGGGGGAGACCGATTTTGGAGTTTCTTTTTAGGCTAAGTGCAAATAGCGCACCTTTTTGGAATAAGCTAGTTGAGTGATTCACGTCCATCACCTTTTGATTGACAGAGACAACATAAGTAATGAGCACAGCAGACGTCAGCGTGAGTGGCGTAGCTCGTAAAGCGGATGGCAACATGTTTTGACGCGATCGATCATGAACCCGGTTCGAATCCAGCGTCTGATGAACACGTTCTTCTTTTTCCCCCTACTACATATAAGATTTTGCCTACTCTTCATCACGAGGAAGACAAG
Source organism: Danio tinwini (assembly GCA_903798205.1). Classification (NCBI taxonomy): domain Eukaryota; kingdom Metazoa; phylum Chordata; class Actinopteri; order Cypriniformes; family Danionidae; genus Danio; species Danio tinwini. Next base: position 7,593,085 of record CAIGQZ010032248.1, on the reverse strand, counting down.
TAGGAATTATTTATAAGTGTGTGTATTTTGGAGGACTCAGATTCATAGAACTGGATTGGAGAGGTGTTATATGCAAATCATATGCTGTTGCGTGGGGCGTTCACTCCTGCCCTTAATTATTATGTCCAATTGATCTTGTTTGTCTTTTTTCCCTTTTCAGTTTTCTATTGGTTGATTTGGTGGCGTCAGGCCTTTGAAACAGACGGAAGCGGACTACCCCGGGCTCTCATTCCTCCACGCCAACACAGTTTTTGACGGCTTTATTGTTGTGTTCTCCTTTATGCTTTCCTTTTCATATTTGTTTGGAGTGGGGAGGTCTAACCTGCTTTAGGTTTGTTTGGTTGTTGTTTTGGGCTCCCCATCTCTTGTCATTTTGGATTGTTTTGCTGGTTATGTTATGTTAATGAATAATTTAGCTGGAGCACCTTTGCCGTTGTTTATTTATGTTACGTTGTCTTTGATTCACGGGTCGTATTTAACTTAGGGACCGTAAAATATGCATATAAGTTTATAGAAGTTCTACATTAAAAATACCCTTAAATATAAATTTTAATACTGCTTCAGTGAACTTCAACAAGTATATTAAAATCCATTAATTTTCACTAGTTGTATTAGTATTTAGTTTTTTCAAAGTGTGCTTTAAATGCTTTAAAAATAAGTTTAATCTTTGTAGACTAGAAATATATGTACTGCATATCATTTATTTTTAAAAATGCGGACAATACGTTATAGATTCATTTTATTAATTTCATCAAATTTATATTAATCTTATTTTTTAATGAAATTATGCAACTGCAAAAACGCAGCACGCCGCTCCTCCCCACCTATCACCGGCGGCTCCCATTGAAAATGAATGACTTCTGTCTAGTTTGATGCTCTCGCTGTTTTCAGTGTGAACACACAGTTACTCCGTACTGTAATTAGATTACTTTTCCACAGATAATGTAAGCGATTACTTTCATTTTCAGAGCATTAATTATTGTTACTTATAATGTCCTTGCCTTGAATACTGTAAATAAACCAACCAGTTCTGGATAAACCAATTAAGTCATGCAAATTAATTATTAATAAATATGTTTTTCAGCTAATTAAGGCTTCGTTTATCACAAAGCTCAAACATGATGGAAAAACAATGAATTGAACCAGAAATTAATGTCAATATATGGTAAGTATGAAATATTGTGTCATTGATTTTTTACATATAATATTTATTATTCTTAATGTACATTTTTTGATAAAGCTAAAAGGCCATGATTGGCTCAGAGAATGTTTTGAAATTCATATGGGTTTACTTATGGATACATTTTAGATAGTGTTGACTCAAGTAATTAAATATCTTGTTGAGTAATTGAGTTACTTTTCAGACATAGTAAATAAAAGTGTATATACATATATATACATATACATATACATATATATATACATATACATATATATATATATATACATATA
>CAIGQZ010032248.1:7512515-7531382 GCA_903798205.1 Danio tinwini | reverse complement strand
TGTGTGTGTGTGTGTGTGTGTGTGTGTGTGTGTGTGTGTGTATATATATATATATTTGAGTCCTGATCAGCAGAGACATGCAGAGACCTTTTAAGGGGCAGGGGCTCAAGTGGAAAAAAGGGCATGTTTTATTAAATAATAATAATTGTACTTTAATAAATAAAATATATTAAAGGAGATTTCACCCAAATTCACCATATAATCACCCTTAAAAAGATAGTTCATTCAAAACTAATAATTCTGTCACCATTTACTCACCTTTAACTTAACTTTTTTCTTCTGTTGAACACAAAATAATAACAAAATAATATTTTGAAGAAAGCAGGAAACCTCTCACCATTGACTTTCATGGTGTTTGTTTGTCCTACTCTGGAAGTCAGTGATTTCAAGTCTATAGCTTTCTTTAAAATATCTTTTTAATCTTTTATTCATTAGTATTCAACAAAATAAAGAGACAAAGAGTTGGAACCACTGGAGAGTAAGTACATTTAAATGTTTGGGTGAACGATTCCTTTTCAATCTATTATATATTCTGAATAAATGACTGCAAAAACGAGAGGGCAATATTTTCACTATCCAGCTGTCGTTTCTCAATTACATTAGCCTGTATGCCTGTGATATTGCCCTGGCTAAACTTTAGCTAACTTATACCATGCTTGTTAATCAGGAGGATGTTAGCAAGACAAAATAGCCTATTTGCTTTTGAACTTATGGATAAATAGCTGACGGTAAACTTGAGCCTCAGGTAGTCTTTTGTTAACCGTTACTCACCTCCACACAATATAGATGAATGACGAAACAATTTACATCGGTGGTTCTGTTCATCATATTGTGCTGCCGTAACGGAGGTCAGCTAGTAATGTATGTTTTACACAAACTCCGTCTGCAGTGTGTGTGTTAGCCAGACTGCAAAGCTATGGCCCAGATGCAGTGCGGATGCAGGAGTTGGCATACAGTAAAGCGCTGATAGACGTTACTCCACTGTTGACACCTTACTTTTGAGGACAGTATAACAATGTAAATAGGGTCTTCGTTAGAACGTTTGCCTCGCATGTGGTTTTTCTTTCCAAATCGCCAGTTTGAGGCTCAATTGGAGCGGCTAGACTAAAACCAAGAAATACTTAAAAATTTAGGTTTTTTTTTTATTGTTTGACAGGGAAAGCTGTCCTTAAATAGAGCATGCATTAACTTATACATATATTATATTATTATTAGTGTTTAAAAAATAATTATTATCCCCAAAAAAAAAGGGCACTTTCTCTCCAGGAGAAAAAAAGGGCAGGGGCTCAAGCACCCAAAGCCCCTACCTCTGCACATGCCTGCTGATCAGGAGTTATCGTCCGATTCCGATTGAGTCTGAAACCGCGTAATTGTGCCTGATTTCCGATCTGGACATCCCTAACAAAAAAAAAATCACTTTTAAAAATGCTGTATGTGAGTTTTTGACTCTTCTGGAGGATAAAAATACCATAATATGTTTGCAGTGTTCAGTGGACATTCTTGTTTATCTGAAAAACAATGCTGAAGTCAGATATTCTGTTTTGAAAATGTGCATTACGTGCTGGAACGGCTGTCTTCAATTTAGTCCCTTTAACCCGCCCAATGCCAGTTTAGCCAATTATATTTCAGCACCCTGGGTTGCCTTTGTGGATAACGGCGTAATTCATTCACATTTATTCATTCAGAAAGGCTCTCAAAGTATGCGCCCATGACCGAAATGTGACCTCTGGTGGACAGTAGCAGCCTCGGAAATAAGACGCAGATTTAGAGTTCCTTGTGAGGTTATTAATTAGCAAATAATATAAATATTGCAAACTTAAATTTAAGGTGAGCAGGTTACATTGTAACCCCGTGTCCTAATAACATGCTACATGGCAAGATTTGCAATAAGCAATTTGGCTGTTTGCACCAGACAAAACACAATAGAAATGTATACGCAGCCATTCAGAATCACAGAATAGTGCACTTACTGCACTCCAGCAAATAGGTAAGGTTTGCAATCTAACCAATACATATTAAACCTCTTTAACATTCTTAAATGTACATGTTGAATCACTGATATGTGTTGGTTTGCACTGAGTCACAGTTCTGAAGTTCAATTTCAAACAATTTATTTTCAAGATCTGAGGTGAGCTAACTGCTGCTGCTTTCAGTATATGGCAATAAATCTCATGTAAATCTCATTCAAACTCACATTATTAGCATTTAACATTGAATAAAGCACATGAGGTGTACCTGAGGAGATCACTGTCAGTTTTCTGTTGTTCAGTGGGTGGAGCATGTCAGATACACTGTAAAAAGTGCTACACTATACAAGTATACAAGTAGGTTTTATATACTTTAAATAATTGCAATCTAGTTTATTTAATTTGTTTTATACCAAAAAGCATCAATATGCTTCCTCTTTACTTAAAATATATCAGTTTTTATTTAACTGTTTATTTTGAAGAAAACTAATAACATTTATTTGAGAAGATTTTTGCACGTAGTTATTGTGTACAATAAATGTTATAAAAGTGAGTTGACACAGACAATTTATTAGAGCAGCTGATGATGTGGCAGGTCTGTTCATCAAATGTGATTTTAATAATTCGGCGTGACCCATTTTTCACTGCCCGGGACTTTGCAGGCGGATGCAGCATCTTCAATAGTCGACAGAGAGCATTTGATTGGTCAGAAGATTTGATGGTAAACTGAAGAATGAGATGATGTGAAGAAAAAAAAACTTTGATTCATTTAGGCAGAAGAGACAAGATTTGGATCAGGTTTATATAAATATATTAGACTGTATATATTATATATTTATTGTAAACTACCAATTTAAAAATATTATTAAAATAAAAACTACATTTCAAAATGCAAAATGGCTGTCCATAACTGCAGATTAAAGCTAATAATATTGTACAGTGTACATAATGTTCAATAGTGATTTTTTTTTCATAGGAGATCACAGGGATTGATTTGAACTCGTTTGTATGAGTTTAGTTTCATCTAAAAAATAAAATAAAAAACAGGTGACCATTGGCTGCCATTACATGAATCAGCACACAAATCCAGCTTAAGATATTCTTTAAAGTCTGTGTGAACTGGAAGTTGCAGAGACTTTGTCATTGCTATTTAAATGTCAAAGTAATTGCTTGACATTTAGAATATACATTAAGCAATAAATGAAACCTTAATTTTGCCATACTTCAGTTTAAGTCACATCTCCATACAGTGAAAAGAGAGAAAAGATTTCTAGAATGAAAATCACAACTTCATTATCCTTGAAATACAGTACAAGTTCTCCTGCATGACTGGAAGCCATAAAAACAGCTGGAGGCGCTTATGATTTTAATTTAGTTGAGTGCAAATATTCAATTTGGCCACAAAAAGATCTCGACTGGAATGAAGTCAGTCTCTGGAGGGCAGCAGGGCGGGGTCTCTCTTCAGAATAGCACACTATTTTTACTGTATACTGTATACAGTTTGTGAATATTAGGCATGCATTGAATACTTGGAGGATCTGTAAAGTGCATCTTGCATCTCATATTTCAATTTGCATCAGATTTAATTTGCAAAAATTAGATTTTCACAATGTATGCACAAATATGCAAACTTCTGTATTTGTGCGTATTATTGTATTGAGTGCTCTGCATCACATACTATTACAGTAAGTATAGAAATTGACTCAAATTTATTATTTGTTATTGACATTAAAATGTTATTTTCACTTTTGAACATTGCATTTATTCGATTTAAAAAATCTAATAAAATGAAATGAATGTTTTAGAACTTTTTGAAACTAACCCTTCTGATCCGAATTGTCATTTTGGTGACTGTCGCTTTAAATTTAAATGAGATTGTACTGTTTTCAGAAGAGGGCGGAGCTATAAATGCCTGTATATCAGTATAGTGGCAGATTCAAGACGTACACTAACCGGCCACTTTATTAGGTACATCTGTCCAACTGCATGTTAACTCAAATTTCTAATCAGCCAATCACATGGCAGTAACTCAATCCATTTAGGCATGTAAACATGGACTATTTACTACAGTTCAAACCGAGCATCAGAATGGGGGGAGAAAGGTGATTTAAGTGACTTTAAACGTGGCATGGTTGTTGATGCCAGACGGGCTGCTCTGAGTATTTCAAAAACTGCTGATCTACTGGAATTTTCATGCACCACCATCTTTAGGGTTTACAGAGAATGGTCTGAAAAAGAGAAAATATCCAGTGAGTGGCAGTTCGGTGTGCGCAAATGCCTTGTTGATGCCAGAGGTCAGAGGAGAACGGCCAGACTGGTTTTAACTGATGGAAAGGCAACAGTAACTCAAAAAAACACTTAATACAACCGAGGTCTGCAGAAGAGCATCTCTGAACACACAACACGTCCAACCTTGAGGCAGATGGGCTACAGCAGCAGAAGACCACACCGGGTGCCACTCCTGTCAGCTAAGAACAGGAAACGGTCTCCATTTCTGCTGCCAAATTCGGATGGAAGGCTCAGAATTTGGCCTCAACAACATAAAAGCATGGATCCATCCTACGTTATATCAAGGTTCAGGCTGCTGGTGGTGGTGGTGTAATGGTGTGGGGGATATTTTCTTGGCACACTTTGAACCCATTAGTACCAATTGAGCATCGTGTCAACGCCACAGCCTACCTGAGTATTGTTGCTGACCATGTCCATCTCTTTATGACCACAGTGCACCCATCTTCTGATGGCTACTTCCAGCAGGATAACGCACCATGTTATAAAGCGTGAATCATCTCAGACTGGTTTCTTGAACATGGCAATGAGTTCACTGTACTCAAATGGCCTCCACAGTCACCAGAGCTCAATCCAATAGAGCACCTTTGGGATGTGGTGGAAGGGGAGATTTGCATCATGGATGTGCAGCCGACAAATCTGCAGCAACTGCGTGACGCTATCATGTCAATATGGAGCAAAATCTCTGAGGAATATTTCCAGTACCTTGTTGAATCTATATGATGAAGGATTAAGAGAGTTCTTAAGGCAAAAGGGGGTCCAACTCGGTACTAGTATGCTTATGAGGGAGAGATGGTCACTAATGGGCAGGGCTTTCCCCCTCTGATGACACGTTTAAAGGGAGAATGTCAATCCAAGTGTTTCTGCAGACTGTTTTTATCAAGTGTGGTTATAAATAATAGTTGTAAATAATTTGTACCATTAGAGGCTGGTTATATTCACATACTGTTGCCGCACAAAGTTTTACAAATGTAAGTAGAGTAAACATAAAACAATTAAGTTGTCTCAAAAAAAACTCAATAATTGTGATGTTTCAGCTCATTTTAAATAAGCTCTGTATATCTGATTAGGAAACATTTATGATTATTATCAATGCTGAAAACAGTTGTGCTGCTTTATATTTTACTGTAAAATAGGCTTGAAAGTCTGGATTTTTTAGATAAATACAACCTTTTTTATTTGAATTTGAGTCTTTACTATCACTTTTGAGCAACTAATTGCCTCCTTTCAAAACAGAAGTATTAACTTTAGAGGCCGACAATGAGGGTTTTGTCTTATCATGCAGCATTTTCTCTTCCAGTGTGCAACACAAGACTTGACATTGTAAACGTGTCGTGTCCCGTCCTGTTTGGACACGCTGTTAACATCAGGAATCAGAAGGATTTGCTTTACTTTGCTCTGTAGATCAGGCTGATGACGAGTTTACAGTGCGCTAGAAAGACACAGACGTTTAACAACGATTCTGCACAGAAAGGATGCAGTTAAAGGACAGAAATTCACAATCGACATCTCTGGTGAACAATGGATTTGATCATAAATGAATATGAAGGTCACAAATCTTTATGCATGATTAGTTTGATTCTAAGTCACAGGAGAAAATACACTATACTCAAGAACGACAGACAGTAGCCCCTTTCACACATACAGACCTTTCCGGAAAATTACCGGCAATTTTCCGGAAAGGTCTGTATGTGTGAACAGGCCCTTTTTGAAAATACCGATAAATTCGTTCTGGCTCTTTTCTTGAAGGAGAAGTTGCAACATTACCGGTAATTTGCCGGAATGCTGCTCTGTGTGAACGCAGAAGGAAGAGACGTCTACTCCAGCCAATCAAAACATTCAGACACATTCACATCCGCGCTGTTTATGAAAATAAAAGCCTTTCAATATTTTTCCAGACACATTTAGCTGCTAGATGTTAGTCAGATAATGTTTCTATCTTCCTTCTTCATGTTAACTGTGTAAATAATTATCAATAAGATGCTTATGATAAGCCGTTGTTTGTTTACCTTTAAGCTCTGCTTTTTTCAGTTGCTTGACGCATCGCATGTGCACGTAAAGGCCGATTTATACTTCTGCATCAAGCGCACGCGTATGCTACGGCGCAGCCTACGTGTGGACGCATAGCCCCTTGACGTTGACGAGCACCTCTCAAAACATGTAATGCGTACGCGTAGCGCAAGCTCTGTGATTGGTCGGCTTGGTAGCGCTGACGAGTGTGGGCAAAGGTGAGAGTCGCGCGCCTGATGCAGCGAGTGTTTACAAGTGTGGAGTCCCGTGAAGGAGACTGTTGTTTTGTGTTTACCTTATGTTTAAAGTTGTTGCACTTCCGCCGGTTCCCGCCTCAAAATGAGCGAATTTGAGCCACTTCTACATTAAGGAGGTGTTCAGAAAAAAAACTAAACACCAGCGAAGAAACTCAACACAGAGGAACATAAACACATACTGCCAGCTAGCGTAGCAGAGAAACAGAAACAACGCGCAGAAGTATAAATGCACGGCTACGTTCAAGGCTTGCGCCACTGTGTGTAAGGGGCTATTGTTTAGTGTTTTTAATTATTTTTTTTTGATGATTTACCTGTTATGTCACTATGATTATTTACTTGCATGTATTTCATCTTTTATTTTCATTCATTTTTTTGATGTTATACTGTCTAAAATGTTTAATTAAAGAGCCCCTATTATGGGTTTTTGAAAATGAGCTTCTATGCAGTGTGTAACACAGCTCTAAGTGAATGAAAACATTTAGCCGAGGGTTAAATCTAAAGGTGCAGCATGTTTAAAACTATTGATTCTTTAGCAAAATAGTCGACTCAGAGTCGAATGAACGAATCAAATTGGGTTTGGATCTTTTGTTTGATCGTATCAACGTCAATACGGTACATCACCAAATATGTAGTACTGGTTCTGGAAAATGGTCAAGGCTTGCGCAGTGGGTCACGCCGTGGGTCACACCAATTACTTGACTCAGAAGTATAAACCAGGCTTAAAGCAGCCGGTGAGCACCAGCACACACACATATTATGTACATCTCGACATGCGAAAGTGTTCCTCCATATGTTTTCATCAAAGTTGTTTCACAATAGTTATTCATCCAGAGTTTGTAATGTAGTCAAATGTTTACAAACACAATCGCAACCGTTTTAAAGCTCATTTCTGGCTAATGATGTCAGAATTTACCGGTATATTGGAAAGGATGCATGAATGGTCTTTTCCAGAAAAATTCTGTAACGTCCACGTCTACCAGTATTATTTACCAGTAAAAGTCGTTCCGGAAAGGCGAAGACGTTACAGAATTTTTCTGGAAAAGACCATTTATACATCCTTTTGTTTGATCATATCAACGTCAATATGGTACATCACCAAATATGTAGTACTGGTTCCGGAAAATGTGAACGCGCTTTTACTTCAGATTCTAGCAGAGCACGGGGGATCACGACTGATCATGACACAAAGATGACGATCGCTCACAGACAGAGATTTGGCTGTGGGGAATAAAGGGTTAAAGTTAATTTTCACAACAACATCACAGTATAGCCAACCGTGTGCTGTGTTTGTCCTGTCATTTTTCAGATTTTTGATACAATAACCTATGCTGCAGCGCGGGATTCGCCGGCCATTTGCTATTGAAATTGTTGCCTCGTTTTGTGTAGTTTGCAAAATATGTATTTAATTGTGTGTTGTAAGCTTCACATGGTTTCTTTTATAGATCAGTGCTTGTACTGTATCTATCAGGTTAAATCTGTATAGGGCTTTACACATATTGCGTCTAAAACCACATTGAAAACACGACGCGTGCTTCTTACTTTACCGATTTAAATGCGTTTCTGAACTTGCGATCCTCTGCTGCTTGTCTTTGCTATGGCTATTTTTCTAATTGGATTGAATTAATACTGAATGTGTCTTTGTTATTTTTTTGGGGTTATGTTTAAGAGTAGAGTATGTGCCGGTGTTTTACTGCATTGCTTTATTGCATTCCTGCATTAGGCTCTCACATACTCCCTGCTACTGCATAACCGTGTTGGGCTTTTCTCTCTGTCTCGTGCTGAACCCAGTCGACCAATCAGAACAGACTGGGTCATCGGACCAATCAGCGCAGTTTAGCCTCAGGCTAAGGAGGGGTTTGGCAAAATAGGGGCTATTTAAACACACTTTGTCTGTATACTCGATGCTGCGCATGCCAAACTAAATTCAACTGAAGGAGTATTAGAGTTTAGTTTTAGAGTTTGGAAGAGTTCAGATGCAAAACCCTCTAAATCCATCAGAGCTCTTTTCCGGTAAATGAGCATTTTCTATCAGGCTCCTATAATTAGATTCAGAAGTTTCATTTTATAGTTAATGAAAAGGTTATTAGCTAGTAAATAAAATAACTTTTTTTTTAAACGTCACTTTAGACAATTCTTTGGTTTTTAACACGGTAGATTTTCTTTAGCGTCAAAACCAGCTAAATCCACTTGTGCTTTTTTAGTAAAAACCTCTAAATCCACCTAATGGGACAGTGTAATTAGCTGAAAAATCGCTAAAGATGCAATTAAAAATTATTTTATCAAATATAAAACACACTAACCACCTAAAATTAAAAACACATGAATGAGTCAAGTAAGTGGCGGTTCATTCCGCTGTGATAAACCAGGGAAAAAGCAGAAGAAAAATGAATGAATCAAATCTGTCAAGTAAGTGCATTAATCAATAACATTATGTCATTTCTGATATTTGGGATTTAGATTTAATGTAAGTAGAGCAATGTAAACATTGTAAACTAAGCTTGTTAGATTCAAATAATGTAGTGTAAAAACATTGTGAAACATCAATATCTGTGCACTGCCTATTAATATAAAAAAGCTTATCAGACGTATAGGTAATATGAAGTAATATAAATAATTTATAGTTTTATACATCATATTTATCTTTTATAAAACAGCTTAAATTAGCAAATGAAACACAAGGTAGGCCTACTGGGCAAAAAGGGAACATCTTTTAGACAATTTTAGAAGCTGTCATTCATTCATTCTCAAGGTCTTGATCTCTTGTTTATCCTCAGAGCATCCATGTGGGATAAAGAACAGCATCTTAACTTGGTCTTTTGTGAAACGCAGTTGCAGTTTAATGTATAGTAAATTGGACTCATTCAGATAGCGTCGCTGTGCAAAAACACGTTATGAATGCATGCTACACTTCCGACTGTACTGTGTGTTTTCTTTTTCTTATAATGCACTGAGTTTTGAGGTAAGGGATGTTTTTATTTGCCATTCAGTGACAGTCGGACAGGCTCATCCAATTCAACAAACTCCGTCTATTAAAATCTAAATCAGATACAGAGTAAAACATTCTCCTCATAAAAGCTGACGTATTAGCGCGACGTTACATTGAAAACATATGATTCGATTCACGCCTTCTGATTGGTTTGCGGGATATATCGGCTTTTGCTGTCAAAGGCAAGTGGCGTTTAGGGGCTTTTGCAAACAAACTGTATTTCTGAATGTGCTGACTCTTTAAAGCAAATCTATTTGTTGAACATATACTATGTGCCTAAAGCATTCGCTTATTGTCATTAGCTCATTTTTGGCGGAAGTGGCGTTTTAGCGGCTTTATCATCTGAACTCTTCATTTATTTATCATTATTATTTATATTATTTATTATTTGGTATTTTGTATGCCGTTTTTATTTTGTTCATTTTCATTGTTCTTTGTGTTTGTGTCGTTACTAGTCACTCATCTGCTTTCAAATTTAAAACTACGATAAATATAATATAGAAAAACAAAGACCTGAATCTGAGACAAATAAAGAGCACAGAAAACATTACAGATGAGAGTGAGTGTATATGTGTATGTGTGTGTGTGTGTGTGTGTGTGTGTGAATCCCTGAAAAATAAGGGCACTCTCATACAAGCATGGTGGGTAAATCTGGAGTGTATGACAGGAATTTTTATGCTTCTGAACATTCATGATTTTGTCTCTCTTTTCTGTTTCTGTCTGTCTCTCAACATTCTAGTGTCTTCTTTATTAGTGGTGGGTAATATTTATTGACTACAATGACATAACTTTAATTTAAGAGCACATATTATACAAAAATCAGTTTTATAAGGGGTTTACACATAGTTGTGTGGCAATAATGTGTGAATATATCCAGCCTCTAATGGTACAAATGTATTTATCCTATTATTTATAATCAGACTTGATGAAAACAGTCTGCAGAAACACTTTGATTGACATTCTCTCTTTGTACGTGTCATCAAAGCGGGAAAGCCCCACCTGCTAGTGCCTGCTATTGCATTAGCATAAACTGCAGACCTGAGTGAGAAGCAGCCGTCTGTCCGTTAGCCATTAGAGTGTTTGAGCTGCTAAAGATAATGTCAGCTTAGACTAAGAGGATTATAGATGTGGAGTTTTAGATGAAGCACAAATGAACAGCAACAGGAGTCTCCATAGACTGACTGAAGCACACACTGACACTGAAGCACACATACACACCTGCCCAGCACTGAGAACACTAGTCCTGTTTTACATATGCCACTTTGCTGACACACAGGTATTTGTAGCTCTGCCCTCTTTTGACAAGAGCATTTGCATTTAAAGTGACAGTCACCAAAACGACACAGTATCAAAGCTTAAAAGGGTCAGTTTCAGAGAGTTAGAGAACATTATCTGTGTGCTATTTCGAGCTGAAACTTCACTACACACTCTAAAGACATCAGAGACTTATTTTACATCTTTTAAAAAGGCGCAGAATAGGTCACCTTTAAATAATGTGCAAGCTGACATTGCAGTTTTTAGGCCACTTCACTAAAAAATAAACACTTTTTGAAAACATTCCTATTTTTATTAGATTTTATGTTTATTAGAATAATTATATAAATATTTTTGCTCTTTTATATAATTTTTATATGTCAATATTTGTCTTTGATTTGTATATATTACCTTTAGCTCATTATGTTTTTAAACAAAATTTAAAAAAAATTTGTTTCAGTTTTGGCTTCGAAATTACTTTTCATTATTCCTAATCACTCTCTAAAGTACACTTGAATAATTAATCGTAATCAAAAATAACAACAACAATCAAACAAGCAGAAGTTTGGAAAGTCAAACTATGCGATTCTTCTATTTTCAATTAAAACTTTGGTTATTTTTTTGTAAATGGCTTTAGAGAAAAGCCATTTACATGAATGCTGCTGAATGCATGAATGTAAATTACTAACATAATTATTGCAGATCTTTCTAAACCCAACCAAAATAAGGTTTAGTGCTGTCAAAAAAAAAAATCAAGACTAATTATTTCCAAAGTAAATGTTTGCATTTACATTATATACACTACTGGTCAAAAGTTTTTTTTTTTAATGTTTTTTTTTTAAAGAAAATTATTCTGTTCATCAAGACGGCATTTATTGAAATCTAAACAAAAAAATTATTAAATATTTATTACAATTTTAAATAACTGCTTTCTTATTGTATGTAGTTTTTAAATGAAATTATTACTTCAGTCATTATCGCTTCATTCATTCATTTTCTTTTTGGCTTAGTCCCTTTATCAATCTGGGGTCGCCACAGCGGAATGAACCGCCAACTTATACAGCATTTGTTTTTACGCAGCAGATGCCCTTCCAGCCACAACCCATCTCTGGGAAACATCTATACACACTCATTCACACTCATACACTACGGACAATTTAGCTTACCCAATTCACCTGTACCGCATGTTTTTGGACTGTGGGGGAAACCAGAGCACCTGGAGAAAACCCACGCGAACGCAGGGAGAACATGCAAACTCCACACAGAAACGCCAACTGACCCAGCCGAGGCTCGAACTAGCAACCTTCTTGCTGTGAGGCGACAGCACTACCTACTACGCCACTGCGTCGCCCCATTATTGCTTACCATAAATAATAATAATAATAATAATAATAATAATAACAACAATAATAATAATAACTACAATAATAATAACAACAACAATAATAATAATAAAATAATAATAATAATAATAATAATAATAATAATAATAATAATAATAACAATAATAATAATAATAATAACAATAATAATAACAACAACAATAATAATAACAACAATAATAATAATAATAATAATAAAATAATAATAATAATAATAACAATAATAATAATAATAATAATAATAATAATAACAATAATAATAATAATAATAGCAATAATAATAACAACAATAATAATAATAATAATAATAACAACAACAACAACAACAACAATAATAATAATAATAATAACAATAATAATAATAGCAATAATAATAATAACAACAAAAATAATAATAAAATAATAATAATAATAATAACAATAACAATAGTAATAATAATAATAATAATAATAATAACAATAATAATAAAAATAATAATAGAGAGATTTCTGAGGGATTGTGGGATTGTGTGACTCTGCACTGTAAAAAATAATTCAGTAAAATTTACAGTAAAAAAACGGCAGCTGTGGTTGCCAGTATTTAACCGTAAAAAATACGGTAAAAACCGTAAATGTAAATTCTCATTTTCACAGTAAACTACCGTATTTTATTCATTTATAGAGGTAATATGTCTGTATTTTAAATTGGCAACATCTACACATCTTTTGTTACACAGATAGACACGTTAACACAGCCAAATGCAGGTGGTGATGAGAAAGTTCATACATAATGAACCAATGCTCATCACAAACAACTTTTCCTACAATCAGAAAAGTGTATCAGTGTAAAGAAGGTGCTCAGTGTCATTCACACAGCTACTGAACACCAGTATGGGAACACGCATAAAATTAAAGACATGAAATAAACATTGTTTAACAACATTATATGTAACACAACTCACTATTATACATTACTGATGGGGAAACAACTAAAAAGATCCATAGTAATGTCAACAAAAAGCATAAAAAGTGATGTGCCATGAAATTCTGGGAAAGTCCATTTACGGTTATTCGCCGTATATATTAAGGAAACATACTGTTAAGCAGGTTACAGATTTGTACTGTAGCATTTTTACAGTTTTTTTACTGTTAAAATCAAGGCTAGAGTAATGAAGCTGAAAATTCATCTATAAAATCACTGAAATAAACTGTTAAATTAAATTATAAACTACTTCTGAACAGTTATTTTATAGTGCAATAACATTTCATTATTTTACACTGTGTTCTGTATTTTTGATTAAATAAATGCAGCTTTGGTAAGCAGGAGAAGTTTATATTACAACATTTACAAATTGCACTAAAAAACCCACAAAAATATATAAAAGAAATAGATTCACACATATATTTATATATCATTTGTATTATGCACTGTAAATAAAAAAATGCAGGGTTCCACAGAATTACTTCATGTCATTCCAACGCAAAATGGATCAAGTAAACTTTTGGGGGTTTTTTTTACAATTTTAAGTTGATTGAATGTGAAATAATTAAGTTGTCCCAAAAACAAACTTAAGAATTGTGTTGTGTCTGCTTATTTTAAACAAGTAGTTTAAACAGGCAGCAAAAATATAGTTTTTGAGTGAGCATTTACACTACCTGACAAAAGTCTTATTGTCGTCGATCCCAGTTGTAAGAGCAACACATAATAACTTAACTTCTTGATCATTAGGAAAAGTGGCTGAATGTAGATTTTACTGATGGATCATCTGTTGAACTGCATCCCAATCATCACAAATACTGCAGAAGACCTACTGGAACCAGCATGGACACAAGATTCACACAGAAATCAGTCAAGTTTGGTGAAGGAGAAATCATGGTTTGGGGTTACATTCAGTATGGGGGCGTGTGAGAGATCTGCAGAGTGGATGGCAACATCAACAGCCTGAGGTATCAAGACATTTGTGCTGCCCATTACATTACAAACCACAGGAGAGGGCAAATTCTTCAGCAGGATAGCGCTCCTTCTTATACTTCAGCCTCCACATCAAAGCTCCTGAAAGCAAAGAAGGTCAAGGTGCTCCAGGATTGGCCAGCCCAGTCACCAGACATGAACATTATTGAGCATGTCCGAGGTAAGATGAAGATGACGCATTGAAGATGAATCCAAAGAGTCTTGATAAACTCTGGGAGTCCTGCAGGAACGCTTTCTTTGCCGTTCCAGATGACTTTATTAATGCTTGATTTGAGTCATTCAGAGATGTATGGATGCAGTCCTTCAAGCTCATGATGGAGTCAGACACAATATTCATTCTGTTTTCACTGCAGCATGACTTTATATTCTATACTGGACATTATTTCTGTTCAGTGATGAGACTTTTGTCTAAGCAACGTCAGACCTTACTGTCCTAATGAAAATTCAACATCAAGGCATGATCATATTTTATTGTGCTCAAATAAGTGTCATCTAGAGGCTTTTGCCTTTCATATAAACCACTTCTGACACCAAATGATCAACTAGAAGTCAAGTTATTATTTGACGTTTCCTAAAACTTGGGTAGGCGACAAGACATTTGTCAGGTAGTGTATATATTATTTATACACACAAAAATATATGTAACCCCACCAGTCCTACGCCACCCAACCCGCTCCAAGCTGGTATCGAACCGGCGACCTTCCGCATAGGAGTCAGTTGCTCTAACAAAGAGGCTAAAGACCATGACCTTTAGTTTATGTTGCTAGAACACCTTTAGAGGTCAGAGGAGTGAGGTTTACGTGCACAGCACTTACTAACTGGCCTCCGTTACATATACACAAATATAATTAATAAATATAAAGTTATATTTTAGATGTGATTTATTGGGGATAATCGCTTGACAGAAAAACAAAACAATAAAACAAAGTGTAACAAGAAAATTATGAAAATCATGTGCATCTCTCATTATTTTTTTTGTGCTAAAACACCTTTAGCAGTAAATAATGGTCAAAAATAAAATGACAGGACACTGATGTCACCATAATTACAAATTCTAAACTGGTAATCGAGATCTTAAAAGACCTGAGAGCAGCATTACATGCAAACACTCCACTCCACTCCTGCATCACTGCCTTTAAGAGCTTCTTAAAGAGGATAAAACGCTGATATGGCATTAATGGCATTATGGGTCTCACACACACACACACACGCTCATAAAAACTATACAGCCCATCTTCCATTATGCACTCCATCAAGCCTTTTAAAGATGTGCATCACTGTAATTATCATTCACTGATACACTCGTCCTCAATTTCAGCAGCAAACATTATTGAGGTCTCACGGCTTCCCAGATGAACACTTGATGTCAAAAGACTGCTGACCTTTGCAGGAACAGCATGATAAGCTAAAAAGGGAAAGTTTTTATAGGGTCTGAAGGTCTTGAACGCTTTAATCTTTAGCGTGCTGACAGACAGGCCTTCACTTACACTGAAGTAATTCCCTCGCTCTCACTTTGAGCCAAAAACTGAACCACTTTATTTGGTCAATGACACACAAAAGGTAGTGCTGCGTGATATACAGTCTGATTGGAGAACTGCATTGAGTTATGAAGAGACTGTAGCGAATTAAGCTTTGGCTCGGTGGTTAGCACTGTGGCCTCACAGGAAGAAGGTCACCGGTTCGAGTCCTGGCTCGCATTTCTGTGTGGAGTTTGCATGTTCCTCACGCCGTTGGTGTGGGCTTCCTCTGGGTGCTCCGGTTTCCCACACATGCGCTATAGGGAAATTGAACTAAATTGGCCGTAGTGTATGAGTGTGTGAAGGAGTGTGTACGGGTGTTTCCCAGTACTGGGTTGGGGCTGGAAGGGCATCCGCTGCATAAAACATATGCTAAAATAGTTGGCGGTTCATTCCACTGTGGCGACACCTGATAAATAAGGGACTAAGCCGAATAAAAATTTAAAAATTAATAACAATAAATTATTATGAATGATAAAAACCTAGACAAGTGTTACTGTTAACAGTAGCAGAATTAATAGTATGATCAATCGGTCTGCTCATCCATTTAGCTTATACTATAATGTATTAATTCAAAGGTCAAATCAGTTTTCTGGAAAGACACCGCCAGTGCTTAATTTGTGAATTGTGAGGTCCCGGAACAGATCGAGATAACAGATCCAGCATGTTACCTGAGGATGGAGAGGTGTCGTGCACGAAAGAGGCCCTGTTGTTGCCTATTGGAAGAAATGCATCAATAGAGCCGCCATTTTAGTACAGGGTAGCGCTTCTTTGAAATGAATGCGGGACCAAGGTGAAACAAAAACAACATTAACATTATAGCAGACACTGTAAAAGCTCATTCTCAGCCACTAGACTTTTCTGACAGGGTGTTTGAGGGTCATCGAGTGTCAGAATGTTGTGGGACTGCTGTACAGGAGTTATGATTAGGGATTATAGATCGCCAAATTTAGTGGTTTTATTTTAGTGTTTTTTTTAAAGCATGATGGTAATACACGTATGTGGTTATGAATATATAAAAACATGTTTGTTTGTTGTAAAAATTCGTAATAATGACAAAAAATACTAGTTTGTAGATCTCCTTCCGGGTGCAGCGATCCTGAATCCGATTGGGACACCCCTACCCCTTTACATGAATGTGCACAAAGGGTAAGGGGAAGGGCTAAGGTGTAGAATTGGGACTTAAGCCGCGGTCACACTGGGCTTTTCTCCCCATAGACTTCCATTCATACGCACGCGAATGCGTCAGACCGGAAACGCAGGATCATGCGTCGGAGTTTCGCAGGTTGCTGCGGTGCAAAGTTTAAGCTTGGTGAACTCTGACCTGCGAAATCGCATCACTTGACTGCGTGAGACCAATCCAGGTTCAAAACATGACCTCTCTGAACAGAAATTTAAAACATGGAGCAATCTTTTAATGTCTATTCATCTTGTTTAATCCCGCCGCTTTTCGCAGCGCCGTACGACAGAATTTCGCAAGCTCAAACTCTAGTGTGACTCCGGCTTTAGTGTTTATTTTCAGCTCTGCGTTCACCTTTGGGCTCCAACCAATAGCAGAACAGAAATTACTGGGGAGGTGTGGCTAAAGATAGTAAGGCCCGATGTGATTGGTCAAATTTATATAACCAATGCATAAAAATAAATGTAACTGTTCACACATGTCTGCAACACATATTATCAACTATTATCTATTACAACTCTTATCACGATGACGATACTTTTGCTATATATTGTGCAGCGCTACTATTTATACTAGATTACTGCATAAGTGTTCGATTTGGGATGCACCTTAAGTATAACATGCATTTCTAATGGTCACAAGGTAAATTCAAATATATTTCAGACGCAGCTTCTCTTTAAAACAAGTCTTACCTTCCAGAATGACCTCTTTGCCGGTTTTCTTCAGGGCCTGAACAGCTTCATCGTGAGTTGCTTCTCTGAGATCGTAACCATTCACTGATAAAATAGCATCTCCAACGTAAAGAGCCTCTGTCTGATCCGCTGCCAGTCCTTTGAAGATCTTCGAGATCAGGATGGGCATCTTATTCTCCTTCCCACCTGTAAAACAGCATACAACATACATTACTTAGTAAGAGTGAACAATAATTTGACATAACTCTTGTATCTTACTTCCTTTTTCTAAATGCTACCTCCTGTTGACCTGTCTTCCCATGAAATGTGATGTTTTTGTATAATCGGGGGGGTCCAATTTCACTGTGTGTCAGTGTATGTGAATACATGGAGGTATATGTGACAAATAAAGGCCTTGATTGATTGATAAAATTGCATATTTCATTTAGCAAAAGCTGTGATTGTCTTGCATGTCATGTGAGGAAAGTACAGGGATGTGATTAGTAAATCTCCCCAGTTTTGTGCATTGCAAAACACAGATTCACTACTAACTACTGACACAAAATGCCTCTCTAAACTAATCTAGCACACATTTCCAAACACACAACAACTATAAATCTTGACTACTGATGTGCTCTTTGGTGTGATTTATGATCAGCACTTTAATACCAATCAAAATTTCATCGCCTTCATCCTTGAGCCGGGGTGTGCTCCAAACGCTACAGACCAACACACACATATTTTTCGCAGTAAATGATGTTTGAAGGGAAAAGTCCAATGAGAATCAGCCAGCTGGTTTTGCTATAGTATTACTGCACAAGACTGGGGAAATATGAATTATTGTTCTTGAGTGTTGCAATACCTAAATTTCTTGCAATATAACCTTTCCCTAATGAAATTCTATATTTTTAATTATTTAATTATGTAATAATCATACTTTTAAAAAACAGATATCTTACCTCACTAAATAAATTGTATATTATAGTATATTATAAATTACTTATTATATTATCTTTCTGATCTAATTAAATATAATTCAGTCTAAAAATAAACTATATCAAGGTGAAAATATTTACACTTTAAAACACTGCGATTTGACTGATTACCTGTGCAGATAATCTCGTTTTATTGGCTGTTGAAGTGCTAGTTTTCAGCTCTAGGTGCACCTTTGGGCCGCTTTAGTCAATAGCAATTGGATTTACTAGATCTATACTGGGTTTACTAACTTTTCCTAAGTAAAGTCAACTAATCACTTTAAAAGCAATGGGTTTACTCACTTTTCTTAAGTAAAGTCAAATAATCGGTTTAAAAGCAATGGATTTACTCACTTTTCTTAAGTAAAGTCAAGAAAATGCTTCAAAAAGCAATGGGTTTACTCACTTTTCTTAAGTCAACTAATCGCTTTA
>CAIGQZ010032248.1:7413358-7425543 GCA_903798205.1 Danio tinwini | reverse complement strand
GTGTGTGTGTGTGTGTGTGTGTGTGTGTGTGTGTGTGTGTGTGTGTGCGTGCGTGCGTGCGTGCTTGCGTGCGTGCGTGCGTGCTTGCGTGCGTGTGTGTGTGTGTTTCCATTTTTGTTGCTTTGATTGCACATCAGTGATTTTATACACACATAGAAACTTTACAATAGAGTCACACTGAACTGATTAAATATGTAAATACATTAATTTGCATAAACTGTTACATGAGTGGTACATTTTAAAAGCATTTATTAATCTTTAATATTCTTAAAGATGCAGATACTCATTGTTTATTCTGTTATTTACAGTGAATTAACCAATGTTTATCAAATACAGCTTTTGATTAAAATGTGTTCATAAATTCTGAAATTAACATAACTGAATATATAATTAATATATGCTGTTTCAAAATATTACATTTGAGGATTTTTTTCTAAAATAAATTCATTAAAATAGTTTTAATTAAAATGAAGCTGAATTAAAATAATAAATATTTCCAGAAAAAAATGACGTATAAAAATGTATAAATTAAAAATATATGAATAAATGAATGAAACAAATAGAAATATAATAAAAATGACATTAAAATTTGTAAAAAAATATATATAATAAATATAAATAAAAACTATAATTAATATTGGTAACACTTTAGAATAATGTTATATTACTTAATGTTAGTTAATGTGTTTACTAACATTACCTAAGTATGAATAATCTTGTGCAGCATTTATTAATTATAGTTAATTAATTCATTATAAATAAATAATAATAATCATAATAATAAATAATTAATTATATTAACTAATGCTATATTAAAATCCAAAATTGTGTTTAACATTAGTTAATGCACTGTGAGTTATGCTATTTAACTTATTAACCTTAACTAATGTAAACAAAGATGAATAAATAGCATAATAAATGTATTACAAGCCGTTTGTTAATGCTAGTAAATACATAAAGTAACATTAATGGAGCATTATTTTAAAGTCTTACCTCAATATTATAGCTTTAATCTGCATTTTCTGTTTTCCACAGATTCAAAGAGCATCTGTCGACGTCGGTCAGTCATTGTGTGTGTGTCTGATAATAAAAATGAAATGTAAATGTATGTATTAGTGTTCAGCAGATGATGAGCCGACCCTGCTGTCCATCTGCTCATATATAACCTTACGCTCATATATAACCTTACGCTAGGGAAACGGCGCATGTGTGTGTGTGTGTGTGTGTGTGTGTGTGTGTGTGTGTGTATTTACCTTGTGTTTCTGACCAAATGTCAATATGCTATACACAACTATAGCAATACCAGTACTATTTGACCTTGTGGGGACCTTGTTTTTGTCCTCGAGGAAAATGGCTCAAAAATCAGACAGAATGAACACTCTAGGAAATGCTGGGATATTTACACCCAAATTGGGTACAATATGGACTAACCCAAACATTAGGTCAAATTTAGACCTATTCATAGTTTCATTGATATTGTTACCACTGTTTTGCCATTGTTGATATCCATGAGAGATACCCCTCTGGATCTGTTGCTCTGATGAACTATTACTGCTGGTTAGCGTGTCGATTTCCTTGAGAGATGCACCGTTGTTCTACTCCCTTCCCTCGATATCTGGTAAGATTTCAGTGAGAGACTTCACTCTGGATCTGTTGCTCTGATGAACTATTACCGCTGTTTAGCTTGTTATATTCCGTGTGAGAAGCACCTTTGCTCTACACTTTCCTTCTATATCTGGTGAGATCAATACCAGTTGTTATTCCTGTTATCCTTGTTAATAAATCTTTTTGCATTCACTTGCATTTGGGTCTCCTGCATTTTATGACAAAATGAATGCATAGATACTAATACTAATTCCAGTATCTCCTCCTATGTATCGGAATAATGTCTGAAATATCTTCCTAATAGAGCTGTCAAAATTAGCACGTTAACGCACCAGATTAATTAGAAATATTTAACGCGTAAAAAAAAATGTACGCATTTAATGCAGTTGCAGTTTTTTTTTATTTCCTGTTGTGGCCGACGTGTGTTCAAGGCCGGCGCGTCCGTAGAGGCGACCTAGGCGGCCGTAGAATAGTGAGCGAACCCTCCCGGTTCTCACTTTCATCCGCGACACCCACCCCCTCCCTCCCGGTCCTTCCTTTCATCCGCAAACCGGTCACTTTCTATTTCACTTTCGAGTTGAGGGCGGGCGGCATGATTGCCGTTCGCCTAGAGAGCCAGTTCAGCTTGCTCCAGCTCTGCGTGTGTTTAATGTGCAAAGAAATATGGATAAAACCAAGGAAGCGCTTTTAGAAGGAAAGTTTCAGTATAAAACAACTAAGGTTGCATCACCTGAAGGGAGTGCACTGTACTGTGCGTTCTCTCTCTCTCTCTAGTGTTAATTAACATTAATCTCTCTCTAATTAATGTTCTCAACTCGCATTACAACTTTACAATGAATACAATTGTTTGTAATTAATAATTTATTATTATTATTATTATTATTTTCCAATTTCCATATTTGCAATGCCTGCATTTTGGATTTTTTTTATTTGTGATTAATCATGATTAATTACTTTGGTGATTAATCATGATTAATCACAAAAAAGGTGTGATTAATTAGTTAATTTTTAAATCAATTGACAGCCCTACTTCCTAAATAAAAAGATACAACAGAAAAAATGTCTTGCACTTCAGATGGCAGCGAATGTCTGCCAAAGTGCACAAACAAAAAAGTATAAAAGACAAAAAAGGCAGAGTAGATCTTTATGTTGCTGCACTTTTTTGTATTTTCCACTTTCTTGTTTGAAATGAAATATTAAATAGAAAATTATTTAAAAATGAAATTTAACCTGAAGAAAGCTTAGACAGTTCAGAGTCTGAATCCGGCTGATGTTCTAGGTCTTCTCCATCTGAGTCACAAGGCTTTACTTCACTCAGGATAAATTCCAAGGCCTGCAGAGTGGTGATTGTTCTCTGAAATCCTCCCCACACAGTCATTAAGCAGCCCTCCCCCCTGACACACAAACAAACAAGCCACCAGCAACCATTCACACCCCACTTCCCTGCAGGTTCCTCAGGTAATGACCACATTTACACATGAATTCATGCTAATGACAGCCAAAAGATTAGCCAGCTAGCAAGCAACTTGGCTAAAAGAGGGTTAGAAAACCTGGGAGTTCTAGTGTTAATGAATGGGTAACTTGGTGGCTCAGTGGTTAGAACTGTGGCCTCACAGCAAGAAGGTTGCAGATTCGAGTCCCGGCTGGGTCAGTTGGCATTTCTGTGTGGAGTTTGCATGTTCTCCATGATTTCAATACCGGCTGACGAATGAAGGGATAAGGTGAGCTTTTATAGTGTCCATGATGAGGGGGAACAGGTGCAAACTATTAGAAGGTTGGTGAGAGTTCACGGGATTGGATAGAGGTGGTTTGAGATGGTGATTGTTGATTGGGTGAGCAGGAACGAGCCGGGGATGTGACATTGCTGTGACGGTGTAGAAACATTAGAGCTATATCAGGGGTGTCCAAACTCGGTCCTGGAGGGCCGGTGTCCTGGAGAGTTTAGCTCCAACCCCAATCAAACACACCTGAACCAGCTAATCAAGCTCTTACTAGATATACTAGAAACTTCCTGGCAGGGGTGTTGAAGCAAGTTGGAGCTAAACTCAGCAGGACACCGGCCCTCCAGGACCGAGTTTGGACACTCTTGAGCTATATGAAGACAGGAACAAAAGGAGAACTATACAAGCAGGGGCAGATTTCATGATTTGGGGGCCCTCCGCCGTTCCAGCACATCAGTCCATATTTTTATTTTAACTTATCTATCTATTTTGATTTATTTTTGCTGTCTTTTTCTCAATCTTCTGTTCTGGAATGAAAGTATGAATAATTCTGGATGTAATAACTACATTTTTTTATTGTTAGATCCTCAACATACAAAATATGATATAAAACTGTTATATATAAGATATATTTAAATGTATAAGTCTTTATTAGAGGTCCATATCTCGCGTACCCATGTTTACAAGTGCTTGTGTGTGTTTGTTCTGAGTGTTTCTGGTATTTATCACATTGTGGGGACCAACTGGCAGTCATTTTTAACCTTGTGGGGACATTTTTTTGGTCTACATGAAAAAAAAATCTGAATAGCCATGCAGAATAATGTATTTTGAAATGTAAAAATGCTGATTATGTCCTGTAAGGGTTGGGGCAAGCAGACAATAAACACAATTTTTACACACAAAAAAGATACAGATTAAAAAAATCATACAAACAAAACCAATACAGTTTAAGGCTATGGAAAGTCCCAAAAAATCAGTAAAATCCAACATGCATGTGTAAGTGTTTCTGTATTCATCACATTATGGGGACCAAATGTCCCCACAAGTATAGCAACACCAGTCATTTTGGACCTTGTGAACATTGTTGGTCCAAAAGTAGAAAAACAACCGAATAATTATGCAGATTAAAGTGATTTTAAAATGTAAAAATGCTGATTGTGTCCTGTGAGGGTTGGGGGAAGAGGACAACACAGATACAAAACTCATTTGAAACAGATAAAAATAGATACAGACAAATCAGACAAAACCAATACAGATTAAGGCTATGGAAAGTCCCCATAAAACATTAAAACCAAACGTGTGTGTAAGAGTGTTTCTGTATTCATCACATTATGGGGACCAAATGTCCCAACAAGTATACCAAATACCAGTAATGTTTGATATTGTGGGGACATTTCTTTTAACCACAAGAAGAAAAAAATGAATAATCATGCAGATTAAAGTGATTTTAAAATGTAAAAATGCTGATTGTGTCACGCTCTTTAAGATCTCAAAACTCAGGGCTTCTTGTAGTACCTAGAATAGCAAAATCGAGTAAAGGAGGTCGAGCCTTCTCATTTATGGCCCCTAAACTATGGAATAGCCTTCCTGATCATGTCCGAGGCTCAGACACACTCTCACTCTTCAAAACTAGATTAAAAACCTATCTTTTTAGCAAAACATACACTCAGTGCATTACATAGCGGTATGACGCAGGATGTGCCCCACACAGGGTTTTGCTTCTTGTTTATATACATTATGAACAGCAGCTACGCTAATTATTCTCCTTATTCTGTATTTCCACCTGGGGGTACTCATCTCGAGGCTCTCAGACTATGCAGTGCCACTGATGCGATGCAAGACCAGTGACGAGATGATCCCAAGGGTACTGATTCAGGCCGTATCCTGAGCTGCTGCTGTGGTGGAGAGCATGAGACTGATTCCTGTGATGCTCCAAGGACAGACGAGTCTTCGCTGAGGTCCAGCTACTGCGCCTAGACTGCAGCTCTGCACAAGACGTTTGGCCATAGGAGAAATGGTCGTGCCCAACTGAGCCTGGTTTCTCTCCAGGTTTTTTAAATTCTTCACTTTCGCCAATTGGTGAAGTTTTTTCCTCGCCGCTGTCGCCACTGGTTGCATGGTTCGGGATCTGTAGAGCTGCGCATCGATGGAATTGCTCTTCAGTGTTTGGACTCTCAGTAGTGATTATTAACCCACACTGAACTGAGCTAAACTGAACTGAACTTATCTCTGAAAATTGAACTGACACTGTTTCAATTCACTATAAACTTTCATGTGAAGCTGCTTTGACACAATCTACATTGTATAAGCGCTATACAAATAAAGATGAATTGAATTTAAAGTGCCAAACTGCAGTTAAAGTCGACAAATTAATAATTTGGCAAATAATTGGATTACTGATGTCCATGTAAACACAGTCACTGTCTTACTCCCTGCGTCTGTGTGTTTGTTTTGCCTCTATAAAAATCAGTGCGTGCCCAAACGGAAACTCCTATATTTGCAAAACCTTCCCTCTTTCCCTCCCCCGACACTCCCACCTAAACAGAGCTGGACACACCCACTTTGCTGAGTTTTTCCAGGTGTGAAAACACCCTGCTGAGACAGGGAGGGTTTGTTGCCCCCTTAAGGCCGTACTCACACCATGCTATCCGAACTGTGCCCAGGCCCATTTCCCGGATCGTTTGAGAAGTGTGAGTGCTCTAAATCGGGAGAGCGATTCACTTGGGCAGTGTGAGTGCAAGTGTGCCTGAGCCCGAAACTGAAAGCGAGATATGACTTTTAAGGGACTGTTTCATATGGATTAATTAATCATTCGTACTGTTCAATAAACGCAATAAACATCGTAGTTTATTAAAGACGCAAAGTTCTCACTGCACGACAGCTGCACCTTCAGCAAACCTCCTAATTCCTGCAGCACGAGGACTTTATGATTGTTTATGAGTGTCAAAAGTGGCTGATCTGTTCGGTGAAATATTAGACTGCGTGTCACTTCATCCCAATTGAGTAAACGATATAAAGTAATCTCCACTGTGCTGAGCGAGAGCGCTTACTGAGCAGCGCATCATCGATAACGTAAGCATGCTCAGGCTCGAATGTAAAGTGAGTGCAGGCTGTTGGGGGAGATGGGAGGGGGGACAAGTGTGCTTTGGCCCGGTTCAAGGCAACGGTACATAGTGTGAGTACGGCCTAAATTAAACCAAATATATTTTAGTCAACTAAATCTAAAGTAGATTTAGTCGACTGAAATCTTATGAAATTTAATTGACTAAAACTAGACTTAAACTAAAATGATTCAGAAGACTAAAATATGACTAAAATTAAAAAGGACTTTTAGTCAAAAGACTAAGAGTAAAACTAAATCAAAATTTGCTGTCAAAATGAACACTGTTATGGAGATGGAGAGTCCCCATAAACATTAAAACCCAACAGTGTGTGTGTGTGTGTGTGCGTTTGTGTGTGTGCATCTTTACCCTGGAGGGTTAACTAGGCGTCTGCCTGCCGACCCCTGTGACCCAGGCCTTTTTCTTGGACCTCAGGAGAACAGCAGGTACACAATCACACACACACACACACACACACAGACACACGCAGCACAGAACAGCAGGACAACAAGAGCCGAGGGGCAGACGGAGCCTTCGCCGCGATGCAAAGCTGTTGCATTGTCAAAGAGCTGGTAATGCACTAAATAGAGCAGTGACAAAGACACACACACAGGCCCAGCTGTCAAACACACACACGCTGGCACGAGTCACATCAGCAGGGTGACTTCTGCCATCAGGACTAACGCATTTCTGTCTTTGTTGATGTAACGCACGCGGCTTCATTTACCCGTTACAAATTACCATCACAAAGGCCTGCTGGGTGACATACGTGAAGTATTCATACACACACTGATTACTCTGTCTGGCTCTAGTGCTTTGATCAGCACTCATCAAACCATTACACTGCACAAACACACTAAGTATCTGTGTTGTTTTGTGGTAAAATAGCTCAAACTTTCTTAAAGTCACATCACACTTTATTGAGAAACAGAATTGCTTGAAGGGCACCTAGGTTACCTCTTTTTCCAGATTTATAAGTCTTTTGTGTCTCCAGAATGTGTCTGTAAAGTTTCAGCTCAAAACACCCATCAGATTATTTATTATACCAGTCATAAGTTTCTATTTTGTAGCTCTTAGCATTAGGTCGCGGTTTTTGTGTACTGCGCCTTTAAGAGTAGTCCTTCACGCCCACCGTTTCCTATATGGGGCGTCTGCAGACTTGGATCTAGGCAGTTTTACGGCCCAGGCAGTTTTACGACCCAGACAGTTTTACGCCCGTTGCTCCTAATGCGTCCAGTAGGAGGGGATGAAAGATACACGGCCAAATAATACAACGGAATAAGTGATAAACAATATGAATGCATGTGCAATGAAAACTTTCATGCTAATATATAAAATGTACTGTATAGCCATATGAACAATTTGTAGACCATTTATAATTGTGAGTTTCTCTATGCATTTATAGATGCATGATAGTTTAATTGCTTAAACTAGAACAGGATTGCATTATATTAAATGTAATTGAATGCAATGCAATTTTAAAATAAAATCAATTCAATGTTCAGATCTATTTGTTTAGATTTATTTTAATATAAATTTAAGAGTCAAATTTGGAGAATAAATGTAGTGTAGTTCTAGTGTAGATTTGGCTGACAATCCAGACCATGCTCTGTGAAAAAAAAAAATCTTTATATATCTTTATCAATTATAAATTATTATATCTTTTAAATAATATCTTTAAATAAATTATTACATATAAAATAATTACTCCCTTGCTGAGAGTAACAATTTTTAATTCCCAGGCCCAGCACAACATATTTGTAATTTTTGTGGGTGTGCAGAGTTAAATTCTCTTTCGCACAGTTATATACATTAACGTTGCTGCAAAATGCACGATTTAATTATTTAAAAATACTAAATTATGAAAGTTTAGAACAGGTTAGAAAAATATCTTCCCAGGAAACGCGTTATGCAGGCTAAAGACAGACACAAAAGTAAACGAAAATTAGCCTAAATGAAAAGGTGAGCATAGAACATGTAGCTAGCTTGCACATAGTTAGCCAAAATTGAGTCAAACAAACATTGCTGTTCTATTACATCAATTTGTTTACATATTGACATACACTCATATCGACCTTAATCTAATTAAAAAATGTTTGTTATATGATTGCTAATGTTTTAAACTAGTTTAACATACCTCTTCATCGCGTTTAGTTTGGTGTCATGATAAAGTTCTGGAGGCTTATAATAATAATATTGTACTGCTCCTACTCCCCCTACTGGATGCATCAGAAACAACAGGGGTGTAAAATTGCCCGGGCCGTAAAACTGTTTGGGCCGTAGATCTGCCTGGATCCAAGTCTGCAGTCTCCCCCTCCTCACCGTTTCCACATGCCTTTCAGCATGCCTTAATCTCCGCCATCGGCTGCGTCAGACAACAGACAGACACAAAGCAGATCTCACGTAACGTTTGTAAGAAATACTATAGTAAGACCTTTACCAATGAGTATCTGATGCATTTGTTGAGGAGTTGCAACGATGAGCCACACACAATGTCATTACCAAGTTTACGCACAGATACACACACACACACACACACACACACACACACAGACAGCGCACGCGTTTAGCTTTGCACTGTTTTTGCACGCAAATGTGACAGGATACAGGTTAATATCCACTGCTGTATGGATATCTGTTATGTTAATGTACAAAATAAACCTGATTTAATGTCCACATACCAGGATTGAAGCGTCTTCTTTTATAATTGTTCTGACCTGCAGCTGTGTTGATGTAGTAAAGCTGAAGTAAATCGCTGTAAACATTTTTTAAAACATTTTAAACTTGTTAAACTCACTCTTGATCACATTTGATGATGATTGATATCACACAGAGCTGAACAGATCTTTTATTCCCGGTTGCTTTGCGCACGTCCTGTCTTGTTGATATGATTATACTTGTTACTACGAAGACATGTTAATACACAGCTGTCAATCAATTCGGTGGGCGGTGGACCAGTGTTGCCAGATTGGTAATGTCAAAGTGTCGTACCAGAACCCTTAAAATTATACTTGGAGGAAAAGCACCGTACACAAGTCAAACGGAGAGGATACCGATTTTATCTAGACAAATAGTGTAGTGTACCTGTACCTTAGTGGGAAGGTTCAAAGTCCACCTCTGAGTTGCTGTCATTAGATACCTGCGTGTTGCCAGATGTTGAGGGATTCATTTTGCGGTACAAATTGGACCGCAACATAGTGCTGGTGGTTTGCTTGAAAGCAGTGCACCCTCCTGAATTTTTACACACTCTGAGGTGTGCACGAGCTCATTCACAGTATCTGTAATGAGCTGATTTTGTGGCTGTTTTAATGAGATTAACTTTGGAAAAAACACGTTCACATAACGCATTTGAATGGGGAAAAATGAGAACATCAAGGGCAAACTCCCGTCCTTCTCACTTTCCTTTTCAGCAATCATTTTTAAACTTTATTGCCTAAATGATCGACCTCAACCTGAAAACTACTGACCTAAGCATGGCCACACGCAGCAGGAATGTTAACTCGTGAGAAAGTGAGAGCCATTCTCCACATTGATTGGCTGAGAACATGTGACGTAAGATGACATAGAAAACATGCTTAACTCCACGTTCTCCTCACAGACAGTTGACAAAAGATGCAGCTAGATCAATAGGTATAAAAGCCCTAAGACAACAATGAAATTCTGTTTAAATGCCATAAAACTCTGAAATTATCCTACATTATAGGATTTTTTTCATTATTGATCGTACAGAGGTCGAAATTATCATACAAATACAATAATTATCATTTGTTTGGCAACACTGGGGGGGACCGCACTTCTACGTCAAGTTGCGGTCAATCTCAAAACCGCTGCAATTTATGTTGTTACATTGAAAACAAAGCACTGAGTGTGTTTATATCACCCCAATATGACGCTCTATACACTATACCTACACATATGTCTGTCCAAACAGCTTGAAAAGTAGATTTTTCACCATAGGTGCCCTTTATTGGCTCGTTTCCACTGACTGGTACAGTACAGTACGGTACAGGTCACCTTTATCAGGCTTGCGTTTCCACTGCTAAATGGGTACCAATGGTACTCTTTTGGTGAGCGTGGTGTACGACAGAAAGTTGCAGTCGACATCATTTTCGCTCGAGAAATGAAGTGAACTTCTCACAAAACAGATGCTTTACACACATAAACACTGGTGTATAAATGTTTATTACTAACTTTACTATGAACATGAGTTGATTATAACTGCAGATCAATGACTATAGCCGACTGTATCGTCTGCAATTATATAAAATAAATAAATAAATGAACATATATGAACACATACAGACCCTTACAGTCTCCAATATGTTACCACTTACAGAAAAACTACACACAGCAGACATTTAGTCCACATTTAGGTTCAAAACAGCAGGAAATAGAGTCACAGTCAGAGCAGACCTCTCATGATTAAACGTGTCTGTAATCTTCAGCAGCACGTGTAGCCTCTTGTTAGAAAGTAACTCCATCATTCAGAGTTCATAATAGTCCAAAAGCTGATGATAATAGTTAGACATGGCAGTTTGTTCACATTTGCTGTAATAATAATCTGCTCCTTTTTTTCCGGCTTCTCCTTTTGTTTTTTGGCGCGTCACTCTCACGTTCGTCAGTTTCTGACAGGATCATGTTTCAAAAGCACGTCAATAATCAAGCGCACAATGTTATCATCAGCTCAAGAAGTTTGTTATTTCAGATATAGACGCGCGGAGAGCGCAAGCAAGAAAGCGAAACCGCACGCGCTTCAGAGTGGCTCGTAAAAAACTACGGGGCACAGGGTAAAATCTGCTCTTTTTTTGGCTTTGTGGCTGTTCATCAAGACGACAACGTTCATTTGGGCCCGGGTTGAACAGGCCTTGTTATTATATGTTATTATATGGATATATATAATCTCTTGGCTGTGTATGAAAACATGGCGGCTCCTTTGTTTTCATTCTAGCTTGTTGCATGAGCTCGTGACGTATCTCTGTAAACCAATAGCGTTCGCGTCTAGCTCCGCCTTTGGTGCGCTTTTGGTACCCTTTCTCGTGTTTGGTACCCTTTCGAAAGGGTGCCAAAAAAGGGGTACGGTACGGTTCGGTACGGTACCCGTACCGTACTGTACCAATCAGTGGAAATGAGCCCAAAGTGTTGTTTACTGAACAATTAGTATAAAGTGAAATAAGTTTATGCTCAAAAGTCTGTCAATGTGAATATACTGCAGATAACAGAAAATAACGGTATCCCTGAGAGACTCCATGACTGATCTTTTCCAGACTTATAATCAGCACGAACAAGTTTTAATATATCATCACCTTAGAATTATAAGGTTCTGTCTGACATTTTTGTCAAAATTGAGTTATTGACATGTTCTTATTAATTGACAACTTATTTACATTATGGGATGTTTTTTTTTTGTAAGCAGTTTACATTTTAAGACTTTTTTAAAAAAAAAAACAAATGTTACACACGTACTGTTTGCTATGGAATGCAAAAACTTTGAAGCTCAATATCTCAAAATCATTCATAACGCAGACAGAACCTTATAATTCCAAGGTGACAATATATCTATTGTAAAACAGCCCCGCCCCCTACTCAGTATTCCCTTTCAGCTGAGCTCAGTTCATAAATGCCTCAGCAACGTCTCAGCAATGTCCGAGCATCATCTTCAGCATCTTCATCAGGAGCAGCAGGTGTTTATTTGTTGATGATGATGATAGTGGTGGTCAGCAGCAGGATGAAGAGCATCATCATCATCATCTTCTGCAGG
>CAIGQZ010032248.1:7371691-7384299 GCA_903798205.1 Danio tinwini | reverse complement strand
GAGAGAAACCAGGCTCAGTTGGGCACGACCATTTCTCCTATGGCCAAACGTCTTGTGCAGAGCTGCAGTCTAGGCGCAGTAGCTGGACCTCAGCGAAGACTCGTCTGTCCTTGGAGCATCACAGGAATCAGTCTTATGCTCTGTGGTTCCTAGATGAGTGTGGTTCCTAGATGGGAATCTGCTGTGATTTATGTATTTGCATAACTGCAATAAGCTGTTTCTCATAGAATAAAATACAGGGAATATAAATGTGCTTCAATTCACAATATGAACAGCTGTTCACTTGACTTTAGCCAATATAAGTTCTGTTTAGAACATGATGTTATCTGTTCTGACATACTGTGTAAAAGTATTTGTAAATTTGACCGTAACATTACATTGTTTTGCTCTTGGATGAGCTTGTGTGTGAAAGAAGTTCAAGCATTTTAAATTGGTGTTAACTGGATGCATTTTGTATCAAAGCAACAAGAAATGTTAATTGTATAGCCTACAAAGATGGATGTTGTGCTAACTGTGTTAAGAGTTTAGGAAACTTGTTAAATGTGTTGAAAAAACTGTCATAGCCATTGTAAAAAACTGTAAAGTTTTTAAGTTATTCAAAGTTTAACTTAATATTTTTAGTCAGTTTGATTGATGCAAGTTGAGATGACTTGTTAATTTGATTCAACTAAAAATTGTGCAAGAACTTTTTACAGTGTAAAATGAGTCTGTTTGATACACTGAAAAATCACATTTCACTTACAAACTAATGAACATTTTAAATAGTGAATTTCACAAGCAATTATGCCAGAAACTGCAAGTATCACATTGAAATGACGATGTTTTGAAAATTGGAATTGGTAGTCATTGACTTCCATATTTTCTGTTCCTGTTACTGATGTAAATGGCTGTTTTCCCCCCCAACATTCTTCAAAATATCTTCCTTTTTTTGTTGTTGTTGTTTAACAGTTGACAAAATTCATAAAAGTTTAGAACTGCTTGAGTGTGAATAAATAGTGAAGAAATGTAAATTTTTGGGTGAAGTGTCCCTTTAGGAGAAATATATACAGTAGGTCTTATATTAAAATAAAATAATATAAACATGGAACATCATAGTTTGAATGATTATTTTATTACATTATGTATTACTATAGGAATATGCTGTAATAATATTATAATCATATTTCCATGTTTTGTTAGTTGCTTATATTAAGGTTTATTATATGAATATTCATGAACTCAGTTTTAAAGTCATCAATTCATTTTCCTTCGGCTTTGTCCCTTATTTATCAGGTGTCGCCACAATGTAATGAACCGCCAACTATTCCAGCATGTTTTATGCAGCGGATGCCAGAAAACAGTACTGGAAAACACCCATACACACACTCATACACTACAGTCAATTTAGTTCCTAATTCACCTATAGCACATGTGTTTGGACTGTGGGGGAAACCAGATGACCTGAAGGAAACCCTTGCCAACACGGGGAGAACATGCAAACTCCTCACAGAAATGACAACTGACCAAGTCGGGACTCGAACCAGCGGCCTTATTGCTGTGATGCAAAAGTGCTAACCACTTAGCCACCATGTCACCTAAAAAAGTCTGATACAGCGAAAATCTACTTTCTACTTAGAAACTAATGAACATTTTAATTTTTGAATTTCTCAAGCACTTAAGCAAGAAACAGCAGGTATCACAATGAAAATGATGATATTTTGAAAAATGTTAGTGCTAGGTTGTCATTCACTTATTTTTATAGTATTCCACAATATTGTTAGTCCTGCTATGGATGTCAATGGCTGCTGGTTTCTCTTTTCCTTTTTATTAAAGTTTGGGAATAACTTGAGGTTAAATAAATGCGAGTACATTTAAATTTTTGGGAGAACTATTGTTTTAAATGTAACTAATGAATAATTTTGGTGAACCGATTCACTGAAACGAACTGTTTATAAGAATCAACTCAGTGAAATGAATCAGGCATTCCAGCACTAGTAAACATGCATGCCAAAGGGATTGTGGCAATCTGTGGTCTTGACAAGCCAGAACAGATCCTGCAATCCAACCTTAGAGAAGGCATGCGTCCACACACACACACACACACACACACACACACACACACGCACCCCTTTCCCTTCTTATCTGCAGAGCTATAATTAAGTCTTTGGTTTCCAGCATAAAAAGCCCCATGGGTCTCTCTCTCTCTTTTTTCTCCAGGTGTTCTCTATACACACTCTAGCCGAACCACCTGCAAACACAGGTGTGTGTGTGTGTGTGTGTGTGTTTGTGCCAATAACACAGCTGCTCTTCTGCCTAGAGGCCAAAAATGGAGGAGTATTCAGAATAAACACAGGTGTGGTGTAACAGATCGAAAGAAACGTCCACCACAATAAAAAAAAGCTTCTTTTCTGCGTTAATACTTATTGATACTTATTAAATTTGCAGCATGCGTCATTTGTTATATGCATACATATATTTATAGTATTTTAAATCTAACATTTTTTATATATTTTTTTCTATGCATGGGGATAAAAAGTGATTATATTAATGATTAAACCAATGTTTTAGTGCACTGTTTGAGAAAGTCTATTTCACGGTAATGAAATCTTTCATCAGATATAGTTTTTGTAAAGTTAGTTACTCCAGAAAAATATACAAAAAGGCTTTATAAAATAAAAGGCTTTGATATTTAAGAGAAGAAAAGGACTTAATCTTATTTGATTACGTAGTATTATATTTTTAACTTTATACAGTAAACAAAATATGACTTTAGATCAGAAATGGCCAAAGTTGGCCCATTGTAACCTGATTTGGCCCTTCATCCCATCTGAGAGGAGGGTGAGAATGATGGAGAGGGCGAATGCCTTTTTAACACAGAGATTGTCATTTCCAATTTAACGAAACCTTTTTTGGTTGTTTTACTGCTGAGCTACAAAAAAGCAAACAGAAATTAAATGTTTAATTAAATGTAAATAAATCAGATTTTTTAAAATGTAAATACTGTCGACGGACAGAGGACTATGCAGAAGACATCAGCAAGCAAATCAAGGCCAAAACTAGTGTAATTCTGTAATTTGTTTTTTACTGTAATAAGTTTATTATAACATGTAAACAAACTGTATTAGTTATTATGAAGCAATGTCTTCTAGTCATTTTTAAACATTATTAAATAAATTAGGAAATTCATTTTTTTTCCGGCTTAGTACCTTTATTAATCTGGGGTCACCACAGCGGAATGAACTGCCATCTTATCCAGCATTTGTTTTACGCAGCGGATGCTCTTCCAGCCACAACCCATCTCTGGGAAAAAAATAGGAAATTAGAAATTACCTGTGGTAAATTACCCCACCAATAGGTGACACGGTGGCTCATGAGTATGGCCAGACGGAATCTGCGGATGTTTTTTTGCCATTTCTGCTGAGAATTTTGGTCAAAATCTGTGGATTTCTGTGGAATTATTTTGGGAGTATCATAACTAAAACCTTAATATGTGAAATAAAAAATTATGTCTTTTTAACTTTTATTAATGTTTTTATTAATGTTTAAAATGCAAATCCAATTAGATTTAGATTTGGTAAACAAAGCAAGTCTCTCATATATCTACTAAAAGACAGAAAATATTACTTTACAACCTGCACTGTACATAAATCAGATGAACATTATTATATTAGTCAATAATATTACTGTAATTAATTTAATAACTGAATAAATTAAGATTTACACACATTTACTCAAGTAAATAAAGAGAATTAATGATGGGCTAAAAATGTCCGGAATTCTGTGGAAAATCTGCGGAATTCTGCGCGTGCAGATTCCGTGTGGGCCTACTCATGGGTTAGCACTGTGGCCTCACAGCAAGAAAGTCTCTGGTTTGAGGCCCGGCTTGGTCAAATGGCATTTATGTGTGGAGTCTGCATGTTCTTCCCGTGTTGGTGTGGGTTTCTTCCGGGTGCTCCGGTTTCCCCCACAGTCCAAACACATGCCCTATAGGGGAATTGATTAACTAAATTGGCCATAGTGTATGAGTGTGTGTGATTGAGTGTGTATGGGTGTTTCCCAGTACTGGGTTGCAGCTGGAAGGGCATTTGCTGCGTGAAGCATATGCTGCAATAGTTGGTGGTTCATTCTGCTGTGGCAACCCCTAATAGGGGACTAAGCAAAAGGAAAATGAATGAATGAATATATTATGTCTAAACTCATAGCATTGGAATAACAGTATGAAACCCGGATGACCTACTACTTCCGGCGAGATTCTGCAATACGTCATACAGGTCATGTGATAATGACAAATGGCAGATGTACAATTGTAGTCATTATTATTTTTATTATTTCCCAAATGATGTTTAACACAGCAAAGAATTTTTCACAGTATTTTCTATAATATTTTTTCTTTCGGATCCAGCCTGTTATTCAAAACAAACATTTTAGCAGTACAGCATTTTCAAATTTCTTATATACTTCACACACAGTCTTTCCCTCATCTCATGTCTTAGATTTCATCCGGCATGAATCCCACACACATGCAGGCCCAACATAGAGCTCTTTGTCTAGAAATGATTCCCCATTACAGCCATATTATCTCGTCCACATTCCGGATGCATTTTATTTCCAAGTGAAAAATTGGGTGTGATGATTTATACACCTCCAAATCTGGCCCAAGGTCACTGCCCACATCCATGCAATCATTACGCAATGCCGACATGCAGATCTCACTTACAAATGTGTGAATGTCCTTGCATTGGAAACTACATACAGTATCAAGGGTTTAGAATTAACTATTTAAGATGCTGAAGATATGTGTAAATGCAAACCAAAATGTGCATTTATTACCTATTAATGTACAGCTGAGGTCAGAATTACTCACCCTAATGTGCATTTTTGTTTTCTTTTTCA
Organism: Danio tinwini; assembly: GCA_903798205.1. Lineage (NCBI taxonomy): Eukaryota > Metazoa > Chordata > Actinopteri > Cypriniformes > Danionidae > Danio > Danio tinwini. Next base: position 7,379,427 of record CAIGQZ010032248.1, on the reverse strand, counting down.
AATATTTCCCACATGATGTTCATCGGAGCAAGGAATTTTTCACAGTATTTCCTATATTTTTTCTTCTGGAGAAAGTCTTATTTGTTTTATTTCAGCTATTATAAAAGCAGGTTTTATTTTTTAATACCTCCAGGTCTGGTGGGAGCGCTTGTAGCTTAGCTTAGCATACATCATTGAATCGGATTAGACCATTAGCATCTCACTCAAAAAAGGGTTTTGATGATTTAAATGGTTTACAGCTTGACTCTTCTGTAGTAACATTGTGTACTAAGACTGATGAAAACAATTGTGCAGAATAAAATAATTGTAATATCATTGTAATGGTACGACACCAGAGTTTTTTTATTATTACGCCGGAATGAGAGTATAAAATAGCAATAGTAGAAAAAGACCAACTTTTAAAACTTTATGTAACTACAGAAGAGTCCAGCTTTAAATAAGAAAATAATAAAAAATATTTGGTCATTTTTGAGTGAGATGTATGCTAAGCTAAAAGTGCTCCCGTCACATAATTAATTATAACATTGTCACGCCTCGGCTCTCTCAGGATGGTAAAGGATCGCAGGATTTATCAAACATGTAGATTTATTTATAAACACTCACTTGGAAGTCATAGGAAACACAGGAACGACATGGGGTGTAGACAGACATCACTTAAAATACCGGACCAGGGACTAAACCAAACAAGGACTTAAATACAAGGGATATGATGGAACTAATGACTAACAGGGGTGAGACACAGGTGGAACTAATGAACAATAATGGCCCGTTTCCACTGAGTGGTATGGTACGGTTCGGTACGCTTTTATGGCCGTTTCCACAGTCAAAAAGCGTACTGAACCGAACGGTACCACTTTTTTGGCACCCTTTCGAAAGGGTACTAAAGGGTGGAGCTACATGCGCAGCTGAATGCTGATTGGTTACAGAGATACGTCACGATCTCGTGGAGCTAGCCAGCATGAAAACAAAGGAACCGCCATGTTTTTTAAATACACAGCCGAGACATTACATGGAAATACTATATGCATGTGATAACGAGCCATGGATGACCCGAGCTCAAACAAACCTTGTCGTCATCTTAATGAACAGCCACAAAGCAAAGAAAAACAAAATCTGCCGTGTCCTGTTGTTGTTTTACGAGCCCGTCTAAAAGTGTGAGCGGTTTTCTCCAGGGAGCTTTCTCCTTCTGGTTTTCTCCAGGGAGCTCGCGATTGCGTCTAGATTTGATATAACGAACTTCTTGAGCTGATGATAATAACGTGTGTGTGATTATTGAAGTGTCTTCGACGTCAGATCCTTTCAGAAACAACAAAAAGGACAAACGTGAGAGTGAAGCGCGAACAAAGGAGAAGCCCGACAAAACGCAGGAGCAAAATGTTTCAGCAACCTGAATCACGAACAAACTGTCATGTTTATCATCGCCTTTTGGACTATTATGAACTGGGAATGACAGAATGACTCTCTAACAGAGGCTACATGTGCATTGCTCTGACTGTGGGCTATATTGAGTGTTAGGACTAAATGTATGCTGTGTGTAGTTTATCTGTAATTGGTAAGATATGGACTGTAAGGGTCTGTATGTGTTCATATTAGGGGTGTGACGAGACGCCTACTTCACGAGATGAGACACAAGATTGGGTTCACGAGAACGAGACGAGACGAGATTTTTACACTATTTTAAAGAAATCCTTAATGATAAATATCAATGGAATAATCTTAGAATTCAAATATTTTGCTAATATATGAATGGAAAGTAGATTTTTATTAAAAAACAAAACAAAATGAAAAACTATTTAGGTGTTTTTTAATTAACTTATAATGAATTTACTTCCATTTTTTATGTACACAATTAATTATTCCCATAATTTTATGTATGCAATAGTTTTATATTAGTTTAAATTGAATTCTATGCAATGAACTTGCAAACACTGCAAAATATTTGCTAATATTTAAATAGAAAATAGCAAACTCTACTGACAGGCTTTTCTCCTGTAGCCTTTCAGAGTATTTACATTGCAGATCTTGATGGTCAATTCGCATTTTTTGACAGTGACTGATTTTTTTTGATGACCTGTTTACATTAATCATCTTTTAAATGTGACTTTTAAATGTGACACGACTGACTGCAATTACACAGCACACGGCAAAAGGCACAATGACCAGAAAAAAAGAGTGGGCGCTGACTAACAGCTGATAATAAAGCGCTCTTTTTTTTCTCAATTCCTGTATTTATTCAGTTCACATGGTTTAATTTTTTTTTTCTTCTTGACAAGTTGTTTTGCTGTAGTTTATGACAAAAACCGTTCTCATTTGGCCATTTTCTTTTAATCTAGGCCTTTTTAAACCAGTAGGCATCTTGATGTAATGTCCATGGTGTGATTTTCTGCACGTATGCAACAGTTTATGTTGGTTACGTGGCGGATGGTGCGCTCGCTCTCTCTCTCTCTCGTGAATATGCTTATCACACATATAAAGGCTTTTTTAGTCTCTGTGTGGAATTTGGTCACTTGAACCAGGAAAAGAAAACGTCCACTTTTCACGTACAGCATAAACGTGTTTGGTAATGATGAAGGCGGGTGTGTTGAGTCTCCAGCAGTTCAGTATGTGTGTGCGCTCTTAGAGATGTGTCTAGGTGCAGAGAATAGTGTCAAACTGCTGTGTGGACTGTCCTATCTATCGCAAATCTAAAGTGACATTCCATTGCGTGGTAATGTCCGTGGTTAATTTGAGTGGCTATAGTTGCAGCCTCTGCTTGGACATGAATGACGCAGCAGCCCTTTGGCCGGTGAGAAAAAAAAAGCGGTTACGTCACACCCGCCCGCCCAACCGAGTGACATGTGCAACACAGAGGCCAGCCTTACCAGGTGTGTGCAAAGCACTTGATTTGCGGTTTAAATTCAATCCTGCTTCCAATCTTCAATGCTAATTTTACCCTCACGCTCCATCATGATAACATCTACTCACGACACACGAGACAACTTTTCACCTCGACAAGAAATCTCATCGTGATTTAATCTCACGAGATCTCGTCCAACGAGATCTTGTCACACCCTTAGTTCATAAATGTTGAATGAAACTCTTTTGTACACCATGCCCACCAAAAGGGTACCCTTGTAGTGGAAACGCAAGCCTGATAAAGGTGACCCGTACCGTACCGTACTGTACCAGTCAGTGGAAATGAGCCATAAAAAACGGCGGGAAACAGAACTAAGGAGCACATGGGGAAGGTCACATGACGAAAACATAAGCACATGGAACACAGGACCTAACAAATATGATAAAAGTCAACTGTTTAACTCTATAGGGGAGCTGTAAAATGAGCCTATTATAAAAATAGTTAAGTTTTCATCAAAATGCATGATAAAAAAATTGGTCACACACAAACTTGGATTCTCCTTCATTTGCAGTTTAAAAGTCAAATAAAGTGTAAATAAATCCAGCATTTTACATTGTTTATATTATATTCTTTTCTGTCTGGAGGTCAATAATGGACGAGAAATTAGAATAAACACAGGTGTGGTGTAAAAGAATACTATTTTTGTACTAAATGGATGCAGAATACACAAACATCAACATATATTTACAGTCAAGCCTGAAATGATTCATATCCCTGCCAAATTCTGACTATACTTTCATTCAACCAGCAAGGTTTTTTTTTTACTGGAAATGGTAAAACTCAAGCATTTACTCTATTGGAGCTGTAAAATGAGACTATTTTCAAAATAAGTGGAGTTTTCCCATCAAAATGCATGATAAAAATAAGGCTCTATCAGTGAATTTATTTACTACTAAGTATAAACAATACTTGTAGAGCATTCATTAATCACAATTCAACATTTACTAATGCTGTATTAAAATCCAAATGCATGCTTGTTAACATTAGTTAATGCACTGTAAGTTAACCTGAACTAGGACTGCACAATATTGGAAGAAACTGATATTGCGGTATTGTATTTTTCTGCTATATATATTGCGATATTTAATAAAATTTTGCTGGTTGAAATTAATAGCTCTATGATTAGGATGATTTTGCATCTGCATTAAATACAAAAAAACTATCACAAGTATTAATAAAAAACAGAGCAAAGGTATCTAGTAGTATTCAGGTACACAAATTGAGTAATCAAATCTACAACAACAGTATACTTTTCATAGTGTGTGTAAAAATATACTTAAACACAATTAATCTTTCTTAAAAGTTTAAAACATTATCATTTATTGGGCACAAATACTTTAAACGCTCACACAATCACTGGCCTTGAAACGCAAATCAAATGTGGTTCCTGGTCAACTATAATCCCACCTCAACATTGCTGATTCCATTGCAGAATTCACACATTGTGATATTGATGTTAAAATTAGTCGACTCATAGTAGTTTAAATGAATCGTCTTGATAACGAGTCTTTAGCCATTTCGGCGTGACGTCGATACGAGACATAATGATTGCGCTCGCAGACCCACAAAATTTAAAACTGTGGCCCCGCCCACTAACACAGCAGCAAAGACAAACAGATCCTGAAGTCATGAAGACGCTGTGCTTACCTGGATATTATTGGAAGTGTGATGGAAAGAAGTGCTTCAGCATCTACATGCTTACAATGAACTTTCAGTACAGCTCATGGATTAGTTTCTTCCTCCATTTAGACACTAGTATTGAACAGTTCATTCCAGTGCATGATGTGAGAGTATGTATGCTGTAGGAGCGAGTTCAAGCCAAACAGTGAGAACAGCGCCTACTAGGGTCACAGAATAGGATGGTCACAGAATTTGGTGTAATACGTGCAAAATAAGGACAATTTATTAGGTACAAGTCAAACAAAGGCACGCTAGACTTTGGGTTCGTGCACAGCACTGGAAAGGCGATGGGAGCCAGCAAAGATAGCTTGTCAGACCCCCAGGCTGGGGATGTGATCGTTAGGCAAAGCAGAGTACAGGTAAGCCCTGAGAACATAACACGCAAGAGGTGCCACAGCAATGGTTGCAAATAGAAATGATCTACAGCTGAGAAGGAAGAAAAGCTCCAAAATGAAAGATAGTTAATGAAATCAGACCTGGCCCATGACACATTTCATAAGTGTAGGTAAATAGCTGCCTCCTTGTTTTCTCTAGCTTGTAAAGTATGTATTTAATTGTGTTGTTACTTGTAACCGCTTGCACTGTATCAGGTTAACTCTATATTCCGATAACTCGTCTAATGCCACGTTGAAAACGCGACGCATGCTGCTTAGTTTACGGATTTAAATGAGTTTGTGGTGTTTAACTGCACTGCTTTCGGGGGTGAGGTGTCTGAATAACACTGTTGAGAACCGGGTACTGTTTACTGTGGTGTTAGTAAGTTTACTATGAAGCGTGTTTCGGCGTCCACAGCAATCGGATCCTATACCAATGTTGGCGACCCGGGGGCTTGATAAACCGCGCTGGGCATTTTACTGTCTCGTGCTAAATGTTGTCAACCAATCGCAACAGGCTGTCATTGGTCCAGTCAGTGCAGAGGCGCTAAGAAGAGGTTTGGGAACAAACGAATCGCTGAACGATTCATATGGGAGTCGCTGGGATAATTATGTAAAAATAAATGTATATTATAAGACCATGAAAGTGTTTATTGACCTTGCATGCCGATCACCCTGTTGGTGGAGACCCATAAAATCGAAATATGACCCTTTTTAATGTATAATAGGGGCTGTTTAACTAACATGAACAAATAATGTAATGAACGTATTGTTCAGTGTTTGTTCATGTTAGTAAAAGCATTAACTAATACAACCTTATTGTAAAGTGTTACCAAAAAATATATATAGTCTTTTTTTATTAGTCTCAAATGCTCAAGTTAGTTTTTTTATGATTTTCTAAATGTTCAAACACTGAAAACAAAATGATTAATTGGATTTAATAATTTGTTTTGAAGGTAAGTGCTTGCAAATGATTTATATAGGCTGAATTTAAACAAACTAATTAAATTTAGTAATGTTCAACCTAATGTGTTTATTAAAATTCAGCCCAAATAAATAGTTTTCAACCACTTATCTTCAAAAAATTGAGTAAATCCAATGTATATATTCAGTGTATAGGGTTGTTGTTATTATGATTAGTGTTTATAACAGTGATTATATTGGAATGAAGCTGTGTATCATATGTTTAAGTATCAGACGCCTTTAAATATAGTCTGGAGGTTGTTTACAGTGGAGTGTTGGTTTGGGATTTGACCTCTTGGGAATGGAGCGGTGTGCGTTTCTGTCTGTCCACACACACACACACACACACACACACACACACACACACACATGTACTTCACATCAGCTCTTCTCTTGTAAAACCGCGCAGTAAATTCCTACTCGACATTTTCTTGTCACTTTGAAAGAGGTTTTCAGATAAAGCTTCATCAGAGGGCATGAAGGTCAGACGAAGAGCTGAGACCCGACCTGACACTTTTAGTGGAGTAGTAGAAAGATTGATGAGCTGTGACGGCAGAAAATTGACACAAGCTATTTCAATTTTATTTTTATTTAATCGTGCAACATTCTGTGTGTGCCTGACTCACAGTAAACCCCATTAATTTTATTTATTAATTAAATACATCTGTTTAAAGTTGAGCGGTGTGGTGGCACAGTGGGTAGCGCTGTTGCCTCACAGCAAGCTGATTCAAACCTCGGCTGGGAAAGTGTGCCTCAGCTCCTCGGCTCCGGGTGCTCCGGTTTCCCCCACAGTCCAAACACATGCGCTATTGGATAAGTTAAATTGCCGGTGGTGTATGAGTGTGAATGAAATTGTATGGGTGTTTCCCAGGGATGGATTGCAGCTGGAAGGGCATCCGCTGTATAAAACATATTCTGGATAAGTTGGCAGTTCATTCCGCTGTGGCGACCCCTGATTAATAAAGGGACTAAGCCGAAAAGAAAATGAATGTATGTTTAAAGTTGAATGAAAAACTATTAGCCCCTCCTGTGATATCTAAATTATTTTTCAAATATTTCACTTTTTTTCCTACTAACTATTACATGAAACGATTGCTGACTTATTGTAAATAAATAACATTATTGTTATTAATTAATAAGTTAAATACAGTCCAAGGCAATATTAGTAGCCCTCATCTGATTTTTTTTTCTTTTTCAAATATTTCACTTGTTTCCAAAGAATATAGTTTTAATAACTAATTTCTAATAACTTATTCGGTTTTGTCTTAATGTCATGATGACAGTTTACATATAATATTTATTAGTTATTTTGATGATTTATTATTATTATTATTATTATTATTATTATTATTATTATTATTATTATTATTATTATTATTAATAAACTGCTTTTATTCAAGTCAAACTAAAAGAAAAAAAAGAAAATTAAGAAAAAATAAAAAAAATATTGGAAATATTGAGAAAAAAAGATTGATGAGCTGCTATCACAGAAACTAAACTATTTAATTTTTATTCTTTTGTTTGTATTTAATCATGCTAAATTCGGCATTCTGACTGTACACTCTCAGAAGTAAAGCGGTCACTGGGGTGGTACCTTTTTTAAAAGGTACAAATTTGTATCTAAAAGGTCTATATTAATACCTCAAGGGTACATATTAGTACCTTAAAAGTACAAAAGTTTTCCTCTTAAAATTTGTACAGGGTTTCCGCGGGGTCTTAAAAAGTCTTAAATTTAAAAATCGAAATTTAAGGCCTTAAAAAAGTCTTAAATTCGCTGTTCTAGGTCTTAAATATTTTTGCACAGGTCTTAATTTTCCGATGTC
>CAIGQZ010032248.1:7318973-7341691 GCA_903798205.1 Danio tinwini | reverse complement strand
CACTGCTTGAAGAAGGTGTCTTCCAGAAACTGGCAGTAGGACTGGGAGTTGAGCTTGACTCCATCCTCAACCCGAAAAGGCCCCACAAGCTCATCTTTGATGATACCAGCCCAAACCAGTACTCCACCTCCACCTTGCTGGCGTCTGAGTCGGACTGAAGCTCTCTGCCTTTTACCGATCCAGCCACGGGCCCATCCATCTGGCCCATCAAGACTCACTCTCATTTCATCAGTCCATAAAACCTTAGTAAAATCAGTCTTGAGATATTTCTTGGCCCAGTCTTGACGTTTCAGCTTGTGTGTCTTGTTCAGTGGTGGTCGTTTTTCAGCCTTTCTTACCTTGGCCATGTCTCTGAGTATTGCACACCTTGTGCTTTTGGGCACTCCAGTGATGTTGCAGCTCTGAAATATGGCAAAACGGGTGGCAAGTGGCATCTTGGCAGCTGCACGCTTGACTTTTCTCAGTTCATGGGCAGTTATTTTGCGCCTTGGTTTTTCCACACGCTTCTTGCGACCCTGTTGACTATTTTGAATGAAACGCTTGATTGTTCGATGGAAGCAAAAAAGATGGAAAATTTAGTTGAAATTCTTTAGGTTGTAATTTTTTTGCATTATTTTACTTGAATTTAATTGTATTATCTTTCAATTTCTAAACATGTTTGGTGACTAAAATATTATTTTAATAAATATATCTGTTTAATAAAATCTGTTTTGTTTAAATGCACCAAAATACATTGCCTATATTCACTGAGAAATGGAGAAAAATATTATGCTGAGCACTGTATATCGCAGAACTAACTAAATATCGCAATGTCTGATATTGTGCAGCCCTAGTATATTTGCAGTATTAATGCTGAGTTTATTTTTGGCAGAATTTAATACAATGTTTTTACTATGCTAAAATTAATATTATTCATTCAAACGTTTTCTTTTCGGCTTAGTCCCTTTATTAATCTGGAGTCGCCACAGCGGAATGAACCGCCAAATTATCCAGCATATGTTTTACGCCAACAGCCGCAACCCATCACTGGGAAACACCCATACACATTCATTCACACTCAAACACGACGGACAATTTAGCCTACCCAATTCACCTATACCACATGTCTTTGGACTTGTGCGGGAAACGAGAGCACCTGGAGGAAACCCACGCCAACACAGGGAGAACATGCAAACTCCACACAGAAATGCCAACTGACCCATCCGAGGCTCGAACCAGCGATCTACTTGCTGTAAGGCAATTGTGCTACCCACCACGCAGCCCAAATTAATATTAGTATAGTAATATTACTATATACTAATATATTACTATTACTACACTGAATTGTTATCACAGAATAGTGCAATAGCTCACAATCTTTATATTTATTCAGAGAACCGTGATGTTTTGAGATGTAAAAAGACAATTTTTGCAGTTCTAAAAACCTTTTTTCCTTAAAGAATTTGTGAGGTTTTAATTACAAGATGTAAACTTCAGTATCGAAAATGTTTTCCACAGGATTATGAGTTCATATCTTGCAAATACCTATAAGTATTGACTCAAGAATCTGATAAAAGCATAAACTGTGAGGTATTAAACACTAAAATGCAATTCACACTCCTCAGTACTACAAATGTAACAGTGCAGTTATTGACATAAATTATAAGCTTCTTTCACTAGATGTAAAATCATAATTTGACTTGGAGTTATTGAGATCGTTTCATAAGCATGTGCAATTCTTGGAAAAATAAAACTTTCTTTGGTTATCTAAATCACAAAAAGTAATATAATAATTCATTCATTCATTTTCTTTTCGGCTTAGTTCCTTTATTAATCAGGGGTCGCCACAGCAGAATGAACCAGCAACTTATCCAGCACATGTTTTGCATAGCGCATGGCCTTACAGCAGCAACCCAACAGAGTACAACAAATCATTATTTTATTGACCTTATTCTTTAATGCGGAAGTACGCTCGTTTTTGCAATTGTATTAGAACTTCCGATTCAGTCGCCTATGGGAGAAATGACTAGGAATAATAAACGGCTGAAAACGGTCAAACTACTCGCTCAAGCTCAAACAAGTGTTTGCATGACTATACAGACAAAATAGAATAATTTAATAAGAAAACATCAGTTTGCAACATCATGGAGCATAAAGGGCTGTTTTTAACCTCTAAAAATGAATGGAAGTAAATGAGACCGGAAGTATCCAGCCAAAATGATTCAAATGGCTGCGCCCGCTCGTACGCGGAGAATAGGGTGAATAATCCTGTTTGCTGAAATAATAAAAGAAAAACTCCATGATGGTGTTATCAAGACTTTCAGAAAGAGCACAAAAATAGTGTGAGACAAGAAACCATGTTGTCAGTAAGTTCTTTTAAGTGAAGTTTATTTATAAACTAATTTGGAGAGGATCACGTGCTTATGATTGCTTGCAGCCTTCCCCACATTATTCAATTCGTGATTCACCAATCAGATGATTCCTAAGCCACTATAAATACCCTAGGTTCCAAATCACAGCTATCTTCGTTTTGAAGAATCCCCCCTTCCACCCCTACTCTTCCTCCTTTCCTAGATGGATGGCACGGTGGCCCAGTGCTTAGCACTGTTGCCTCACAGCAAGAACGTCACTGGTTCTAGTCCTTACCAAGCCAGCCAACGTTTCTGTGTGGAGTTTGCATGTTCTCCCTGTGTTCACGTGGGTTTCCTCCGGGTTCCCCGTTTTCCTCCCACCGTCCAAAAACATGCAACTTAAGTTAATTGGCAGCATTAATCTAAATTGGCAGCATAGACATGCTCCTAGTAAGAAGTTATATCTTATAAGCAATCACTATCTGTTCATTAGCTACTACAGCAGGGGAGTTCTCGAGATCTACCTGAGCTCAAACTCCCCTCTCGCCTTGCAAACGGGAGGGAGCCCCGGGCTCGAGGATCTTATGAGCTCAGGGCTCTCTCCCGGGACAGCATGCCAAACAAGCTTTTATAATCAATCATCAGCTAAGTGTGAACTCTTGAAAGGGCTTATTTCTAAATTCTATGCCTTGTTAGTTTACTCTGATTTCTCAGTTTATGATTCCTTGAAACCACTATGGGAACGGGACCTAGGAGTTCTGTTGAATCCTGAAGATTGGTCCAAGATCTGTGATGGTATCTTTCCAAAATGTACCTCAATTTTCATACATGAGCAAAATTTTAAGTTTTTCCACAGAATTTATTTTACACCTGTTCATCTGCATAAAATGTACCCAGCTTGTTCCGATCTCTGTGTGTAAGGGCACACTTGTAAGGGCACATTTTTTTATGTATTCTGGTCCTGTGTTCACATTCAACCATTTTGGAGAGGGATTCATTCTGCAATCCAGGAGATATTTGGAAAACGTTTTATTTTCTCCCCCTCACTTTTTGTTGTTGAATGACATTCCTGAAGACATTTTTGACTCAAACCTCTGTTTACAACTCTTACATTTCTGGCTAAGAAATGTATATTACTAAAATGGTCTACTTCTCAAATTCCAACTATTTCCATGTGGATTTCTCGGTTATATTAGTTTTTCTTCCTTTGGAAAAATTAACTTATGACCTCATCCACAAACAGGACAAATTCAGGAGACTTTGGGAACCTCTCCAATCCTTTCTACATAAGCTCTGAATTTTTATTTTTTTATATTAGGAGAGTTCTGACTTCTTTTGTTTTGATTATTTTTTAATTTATCATTATTATTTTTCTTTTTTAAACTTGCATTTGTTTAATTTTATTTAACCTGCAGCGCTTAGGGGTTGTTTGTTTGTTTGTTTGCTTGTTTGTTTGCTTGTCTTTGTACTATTTGGAAATCCCTAATAAAAACAAAATAGTGTGAGACTGATAACGGCAGCCAGAAGAGAGAATGATGATAAATTTATACTGTCCTGCTCAGAGAAACTACTCAACTTAACTCAATTTATTTCTAGAGCACTTTCAACAAACCACAATGGGGACTAAAGTGCTGTACATAAAAACACATAAAACATATGCAAACATACATATAAGCAAAATACAATTGAAGTCAGAATTATTAGCCCCCCTGTTTATTTTTTCCCCAATTTCTGTGTAACAGAGAGCAGATGTTTTCAACACATTTCTAATCATAATAGTTTTAATAACTCATCTCTAATAACTGATTTATTTTATATTGGCCGTGATGACAGTAAATAATATTTTACTAGATATTTTTCAAGACACTTCTATACAGCTTTAAGGCCTAACTAGGTTAATTAGGTTAACTAGGCAGGTTAGGGAAATTAGGCAAGTTATTGTATAACGATAGGCTGTTTTGTAGACAATCGCAAAAAAAAAATAGATTAAAGGGGCTAATAATATTGACCTTAAAATGGTTCTTAAAATTTTTTAAACTGCTTTTATTCTAGCCGAAATAAAACAAATAAGACGTTCTCCAGAAGAAAAAATATTATCAGACATACTGTGAAAATTTCCTTGCTCTGTTAAACATAATTTGGGGAATATTTAAAAAAAGAAAATTATAATAATTCTGACCAGCTGTATATAAACTCACAACACATGATTAAAAGCTAAAGTGACCTCTGAAAAGACTCAAAAGTTGGAGCTGTTCTTATAGAGAGTGGAAGATCGTTCCAGAGTCTTGGAGCTGCTACTGAAAAAAGCTCTATCACCTCGACATTTCAAGCATGATCGTGGAACTTGCAAATAGAGTCGATCCATAGAGCGAAGAGATCTCACAGGCTGAGGGATCAAAAATTCACACTAAATATACAGCAGTACTTTGTATTGAATTCTAAACTGGATTGGCAGCCAGTGTAGGCAAACCAGGACAGATGTGATGTGCTCTCCTTTTTTTTGTACCTGTTAAAAGCCTGGCAGTCGAGAGAGAGAGAGAGAGAGAGAGGCCTGATCCACACCCAGATACAATGCATAGCAATAATCCAGAGGAGAAGAGATGAAGGCATGAACAACCTTCTCCAAGTCACTGAAAGAGAGGTCAGACTTCAGCTTGGCAATATATCCAAGATAGAAAAAACGATTTAATTAATTTGGCGATCAAATGTATGGTCAGAGTCAAAAATAACACCAAAACTTTTTACAGAGGAATGTATTTTTCCAGGAAGCAATGACAGATTGCCATTAGAATCTCAACCTTTTTGACCAAAAACACTAAATTCACTCTTGTCCTCATTCAGTTGGAGAAAGTTATTCGCTCACCAACACTTCACATCAGCCAAACAATTAAACAAAGCCTTAAAACTACATTAGAAACACTCTGCAAAATAAAAAATATATAATTGTTTGGCTTTTTTTTTTTTTGCAAAGATGATATAATGCTTACATTAATGCATACAAATGTTCATAAAAAAATCGAAATATTGAAATCTTCCACGGATTTAAGATTCTGATGAGCGTTAAACGTGTCTTGTGAAAAGGATCCAGCATCTTTTACAGTGTTATAAGTCATTACACCCAGCAAAGCACTGCTCAGCACATCAGAAAGTGTGTGAGGAGATGTTGTGTGTTTGTGCTTGTGGGATTGGGACACAGGTGACTGTTGGAGACTCCAGCTGTCCGTTTCTCCCCCATCAGCTCCATATGGTGGAGGAACAGAAGGAGACGGAGGGGGAGACAAACAGAAACATCCGTCCAGCTCTTTCTCTCACACACACACACACATAATGATCTGATGGCTTAACCCTTTTGTGTCTGTGCTCTGAAGCCTCTCTCTGTGGGTTTGTTTTGCTGATGTTTGGCTGGAGGCGGTGCGGATCTCTCGCTATTGTCTCGCGCTCTTTAAATGATTTCTAAACACTCGGTTTGACTGCATTGAAGCACTTTTAATGGAAATTCATATATCATTTTAAACAAAGACAGGCCGGGCTTTTAAATCAACTCTTTGTGCCTGAATGTTACGTTCTTAACGTTTTTGGGGGGAGTAAAGGTCTTTCAGATGGGTTTGGTTATTGAGAGCGTCAGCACATGCATTCACAAGCAAATCAAGCCAGTTTATACTTTCAGAGGAGGAGGAATCTATTATAGATGTATATTCATGTGCTCGTCACAAACGTTAACAAGAGCTGTTTCTGATTAGAACTGAGGCGGGAAACGAGACGCAGAACTGCAATTAAGATGATTAAAATCAATATAAATGAGAAATGCATATCACTCATTTGGCTTAGTCCCTTTATTTATCAGGGGTCGCCACAGTGGAATGAACCGCCAACTATTCCAGCATATGTTTTATGCAGCGGATGCCCTTCCAGCCGCAACCCAACACTTGGAAACACAGATACACACTCATTCACATACATACACTATGTCTAATTTCATTCATTTACCTTTGGCTTAGTTCCTTTATTCATCAGGGGTCAACACAGTGGAATGAACCGCCAACTATTCCAGCATATGTTTTACGCAGCGGATGCCCTTCCAGCCGCAACCCAGCACTGGGAAACACCCATACACTCTCCCATTCACATACATACACTACGGGCAATTTCATCCATTCAATCATTTTCCTTCGTCTTAGTCCCTTTATTTATCAGGGGTCGCCACAGTGGAATGAACTGCTAACTATTCCAGCATATGTTATACGTAGCGGATGCCCTTCCAGTCACAACCCAGCACTGGGAAACAACCATACACTCTCCCATTCACATACATACACTACTGCAATTTCATTAATTCATTCATTTTCCTTCGACTTAGTCCCTTTATTTATTAGGAGTTGCCACAGTGGAATGAATCGCTTACTATTCCAGCATATGTTTTACGCAGCTGATGCCCTTCCAGCCACAAACCAGCACTGGGAAACCCCCATACACACTCATACACACACATACACTATGACCAATTTCATTCATTCATTCATTTTCCTTTGCTTAGGCCAATTTATTCATCAGGTGTCGCCACAGTGGAATGAACCACCAACTATTCCAGCATATGTTTTACGCAGTGGATGCCCTTCCAGCCACAAACCAGCACTGGGAAACACCTATACACACTCATACACACACATACTCAATGACCAATTTCATTTATTCATTAATTTTCCTTTGCTTAGTCCATTTATTCATCAGGGGTCGCCACAGTGGAATGAACTGCTAACTATTCCAGCATATGTTTTACGTAGCTGATTCCTTTCCAGCCGCAACCCAGCAATGGGAAACACCCATACACTCTTGCATTCACATACATACACTACTGCAATTTCTTTAATTCATTCATTTTCCTTCGACTTAGTCCCTTTATTTATTAGGAGTTGCCACAGTGGAATGAATCGCTTACTATTCCAGCATATGTTTTACGCAGCTGATGCCCTTCCAGCCACAAACCAGCACTGGGAAACCCTCATACACACTCATACACACACATACACTATGACCAATTTCATTCATTCATTCATTCATTTTCCTTTGCTTAGTCCATTTATTCATCAGGGGCCGCCACAGTGGAATGAACTGCTTACTATTCCAGCATATGTTTTACGTAGCTGATTCCCTTCCAGCCGCAACCCAGCACTGGGAAACACCCATACACTCTTGCATTCACATACATACACTACGGGCAATTTCATTCATTCATTCATTTTCCTTCGACTTAGTCCCTTTATTTATTAGGGGTTGCCACAGTGGAATGAACCGTCAACTTTTCCAGCATATATTTTACGCAGCTGATGCCCTTCCAGCCGCAACCCAGCACTTGGAAACACCCAACTGGCACGTGCCCCAGTAAATTGGAACTAGTGACGCCCCTGCGCTCTCCTCTTAAATTTTAATTCTTACATATTTTCTCCAATTTTTGTTTAACGGAGAGAAGATTTGATTTAACACGTAAACGTAATTAATAGCTCATCTCTAATAACTGATTTCTTTTAACTTTGCCATGATGACAGCACATAATATTAGACTAGATATTCTTTAACATACTAGTATTCAGCTTAAAGTGACAGTTAAAGGCTTTACTAGGTTAATTAGGGTAAAGTTAGGGTAATTAGGCAAGTCATTGTGTTCTGTAGACAATCCAAAACAAATATTGCTTAAGGGGGCTAATAATATGGACCTTAAAATAGTGTTTAAAAAATAAAAGCAGCTTTTATTCTAGCTGAAATAAAACAAATAAGACTTTCTCCAGAAGAAAACGATATTTACAACATCATGAGATCTGCCAGCTCAATTATAGACAGCTGTAATGATGAGTTATTCCCCTTTGTTGAAGCTTTATGAGCCAGTCAGGCTTATAACAGGTGGCAGTCAGACAGAGCTGAGCATTTGCTGTTAGCAGATCAATATTGATCCGCACAGATATCAGCGCTAGCAGTGTGTTCTTCCACACAGACCCGCACACAGCTGTGTGTTGCTGGAGGAAGTGTGTTTAGTGTGTGTGTGTGTGTGTGTGTGTGTTTAGTGTGTTTAGTGTGTGTGTGTGTGTGTGTGTGGTAGTCTCAGGTGGAGGACGAGGATGCTTTCAATTCACTGACTGATAACCAAAGACTCCACACCTGCCATGTGTCCCTGAATCCACAGCAAAGGACAAATACAAGGACTGGACACACATGACTTTTATATGCCTTCATTTATGCATGTCACCTGTGCAATTGTGCATAATTATGCATTTGCATTTTTTTATTTCTATTATGCACATGCATATTAAAATGCACAGTTAAAAATCTATTGATGTCAGTTTTTTTCCCTTTCTCTTTACATCTATTGCTGTCTCTTTGTAGGTTGTATATGTCTTGTATGTTGGCAATTTCTCTTGTTTCGTGCTTTATTTTACATTTTGCACAGATTATTGTTTCATGATGGGTTTGTCTGTCTTTGCTTTTCTGTCTGCAAAAATTATAATTAAAAAATATTCAAAAATCTATTGATAAATATAGGAGCTTAGAGACGTATGTACAGCTTTAATGTAAATACAGAAGTGGACAAAATGGGCTCTATGCACAGCCAGTGTTTTTCAGCCAGTGATAAACTTCGGTGAAAGCTTAATGTGACTATTTTCAATTTCATAAGGTTTCTTTTAGAGCATCAGTGTTGTATTGTAATTACAATACATTCAGTTAAACAGACTTAAGCATTCATTTAGTTGTTCAAGCATAAAACAAGATGAAAGACTTAACTTGTAACTTCTAGCAACGTCAGGATCAGCAGGCAAGTGCAGAAACTTCATTGAAAATACTGGGGTAAAATAAACTCATATTTTAAAAGCACGGCGGGGCGAAATGCAATTTAATGCAGTGCTTGTTCATTCTGAGACCCACTTTATATTGTATATCTATCAGGCAGTGAAGACCTTAAACATGGCAATTTTATAATGGACAGCCATTATAAATGGCGTACAGCCATTTTCAGATCTCTCCAGAGATGTTTAATAGGATTTAGATCTGGGCTCTGGCTGGGCCACTCAAGGACATTCACCGAGTTGTTGTGAAGCCACTCCATTGATATTTAGGCGGTGTGTTTTGGGTCATTGTCCTGCTGGAAGATGAACTGTCGCCCCAGTCTGAGGTCAAGAGCACTCTGAAGCAGGTCTTCATTCAGGATGTCTCTGTATATTGCTGTGTTCATCTTTCCCTCTATCCTGACTAGTCTTCCAGTTCCTGCTGATGAAAAACATCCCCACAGCATGATGCTGCCACCACCATGCTTCACTGTAGGGATGGTGTTAGCCTGGTGATGGGCGCTGTCTGGTTTTCTCCAAATGTAACGCCTGGCATTCACTCAGAAGAGTTCAACTTTAGTCTCATCAGACCAGAGAGTTCAGTTTCTTATGGTCTGAGAGTCTAAACTCCAGACGGGGAGTGTCTTCCGTCTGGCCACTCTACCATACAAGCCTGATTGGTGGATTGCTGCACAGATGGTTGTCCTTCTGTAAGGTTCTCCTCTCTCCACAGAAGAACCCTGGAGGTCAGACAGAGTGACCATTAGGTTATTGATCACCTCCCTGACTAAGGCCCTTCTCCCCCGATCACTCAGTTTAGATGGCCGGCCAGCTCTAGGAAGAGTCCTGGTGGTTCTCCATCTTCCACTGACGGATGATGGAGGCCACTGTGCTCATTAGAACTTTCAGAGCAGCAGAAATGTTTCTGTAACCTTCCCCAGCCTTGTGCCTTAAGACAGTCCTGTCTCTGAGGTCTACAGACAATTCCTTTGTCTTCATGCTTGGTTTGTGCTTTGACATGCACTGTCAACCCTGGGACCTTATATAGACAGGTGAAAAAAGTTGAAAAAAAAGTGTAAAAAAGTAAAATTATAATAATAATACATCAATTAACTACATTTATTATGTAACCAAATAGCTTCCGGAATAAAATAACATTTATAATGGTTTGTGGAACATTTTACTGTCTTTAAAAGTCACCCAAGGGGCATCTCTTTCATTCATTCATTTATTTAGGGCTTATTCACACTATGCTATCCGAACCGTGCCCAGGCCCGTTTCCCAAATCGTTTGAGAAGTGTGAGTGCTCTAAATCGGGCTCAGGCACGGTTCACTTGGCTGGCCCTGGCCCGGTTGGAAGAGGTAGGCCTGAGCGCGGTTCACTTGGGCTCAGGCGCGGTACGCTTACAGTGTGCCCGAAAACTGAAAGCGAGAAGTGAATTTTAAGGGACTGTTTCATATGGATTAATTAATCATTCATACTGTTCAATGAACGCAATAAATGTCGTAGTTTATTAAAGACGCAAACCTCTCACTGCTCATCAGCTGCGCCTTCAGCAAACTTCCTAATTCCTGCAGCACGAGGACTTTATGATTGTTTATGAGCGTCAAAAGTGGCTGATCTGTTCGGCGAAATATTAGACTTTATTAGAATATTAGAATACTATATTAGAATATTAGAATATTTAGCAAAATATTAGACTGAATATCAACTGACTAAAAGGATATAACTAAAGAAATCTCTACTGTGCTGAGCGAGAGCGCTTACTGAACAGCGCGTCATCGATGACGTAAGTGCACCCAGGCCCGAATGTAATGTGAGCGCTGGCCGTCGGGGGAGACGTATGCTTTGGCCCGGTTCAAGGCAACTGTACATAGTGTGAGTACGGCCTCATTTTCTTTTCGGCTTAGTCCCCTTTATTATTCTGGGGTTGCCACAGCGGAATGAACCGCCAATTTATCCAGCATATGTTTTACGCAGAGGATGCCCTTTCAGCCACAACCCAACACTGGAAAACACCCATGCACTCTTGCATTCACACGATGGCCAATTTAGTGTAATTTAGTGTTTGGACTGTGGGGTATGTACTCAAAATATTTGTTTAAAGGGTGCATGCATGCACAATTTCTATAATTATACTCAATATGTAATCAAAAATCGGATCTGTCATTTCTATCAGCAAGATTTGAAACTCAATATTTGTTGGTTCGTGTGGATTATTTATTAATCTGGAATCTTTTATATGAAAAGTGATTTGATCAGCTAACCTTGTTTAATCTGAGATTCTCTTGGCTAGAGAAAGTGTATCTGGCTAGTGTTGCTTGAGCTGTAGTTCTCCACAGGTCTGATGAGAATCTCTGCTAACAGACGGTGGATATGGGAGGGATTGTGTACATCCTATGGTGTGGCACAAACCCAAATGGCTCAGCTTCCTGTTTCTCCCATTCCTTCTACTTCCTGCCTCCTAGGAAGGAAACAGGTGTAGATGGAAGCAGAAGAAAAAAAGATGGCACATGATTTTTTAGTCAGGCATTAAGAGCCTGGGAGTGGGGCTCAGGTGTGCTCGCAAAAGCACAAGATTTGTGTCTGTGTGTGTGCAAAAGTGTGTCACACCTGTGACCGCAGAGCTCTCTGTTAGTGGCTGAAGATGAGGATGTTGTTTGAGAGTTGAATGCAGTCTCTAAATGAAGGCTTAATCTGTAGAGTTCAGTATAATTGTGCTTTAGGGCTGTACAATACTGGGAAAATATGTGATTTGCAATATTATACATTATTATTTGCAATAAAAGTGACACAGTGGCACTGTCGTTGGTCGCTAAAGGTGGCTGGGTCAGTTGGCATTTCAGTGTGGAATTTGCATGTTCTCCCCATGTTGGTGTGGGTTTCCTCCGGGTGCTCCGGTTTCCCCCACAGTCCAAACACATGAGCTATAGGGGAATTGAATAAGCTAAATTGGCCGTAGTGTATGTATGTGTGTGTGAATCTGTGTGTATTGGTGTTTTCCAGTTCTGGGTTGCAGCTGGAAGGACATTCGCTGTGTAAAACATATGCTAGATGAGTTGGCGGTTCATTTCGCTGTGGCTACCCCTGAGGAATAAAGGGACTAAGCCGAAGGAAAATTAATGAATGAATATTTGCAATAAAAAATGGTCAAGATGCAAACTGATTGACTTGTCGTTTTCCTCTAGCCTCGCCCATTAGTGTTTATTTTTAGCTCCGGGTTCACATTTGGGCCAATCTAGCCAATAGCAGAACAGCAACTACTGGAAAGGCGGAGCTAAAGATAGTAAGACCCCATCTGATTGGTCCAATTTATATAAACAACCAATTTCTAAATAAAATGTAGCTTATCACACGTGTTTGCCATTCATCTATTGCATATACTATTGTTGCGATAACAATAAATTTGCGATATGTTGTACAGCCCTATCAGCATGTTATTTTCTTAATGTAAAACCATAATTATATTATTATATAATATTATATCTGATTAATTACATATATGTATGCTGTTTTTCCTAATAATTCCAAGCCATTGATGAAAACTTTTCATTTATACAGTCAGTAAACTAAGTATTGAACACTATTACGTCACCATTACATTGCCAATGTATTTCTAACAGTGCTGTTGACCTAAAATTTTTAGCAGATGTCAGGAACAACCAAAGTAACGCATACATAGAAAGAAAAGAAAACTAATTTGTTTAAAAATTAGGTTATATGTTATAAAGTTGGTGGTTCATTCTGCAGTGGCGACCCCTGAATAATAAAGGGACTACGCTAAAAGGAAAATGAATGAATGTATGTAATAAAATGAAATGACATAGGGAAAAAGTATTGAACACATGAAGAAAGGAAGAAGTAGAAAGACATGGAAAGCCCAGACAGCAGCTGAAATCTCAGATATTTATATATATTTATATATGTAAACAGACACAAATAATCATAGTAGTAGCATACGAAATGTGACAACATTTTAGAAGACTTTCTGGACTGGTCTTTTGGTCCAACTTTGCATCTGAAATGATTGCACCAATGGATCGCTATAACAATCTTATTAAAAGCAGCCTTACTTTTCATTGTTAAGTGAAGAGGCCTATTTAAAAACGATACGGCATAATCCCTCTCGAAGAAACACATTCACTGCATTAGTTTCCCATGAATAAACATTAAACAAAACTCGCTTTTCACCAAGAGAAGCTCTGTCCGTCTATGAAAAGTCGTCTGGTAAGAAGCGTTTCATGACCTTTGACAACTCGATCTGTGTGGGTCTATTAGCCGCTTTTGTACAAGCATTTTCAGCGGTCTGATATACTCGAAATGAGGCCAATAGCTTCTCTCACGGCTCTTTTAGAACAATAGTGCCTCTGATCTACGACTTTTGGGCCTGGTGGTCCATTCACAGGCAGAGAGTATGCGTTTAGCCCTTGACGGCTTTTGTGGAGCCTAGTTAGCAAGCGTGAAATGGCCTGATTCTCCATTCTTAAGCAGGCTCAATGATCAGCCATTCTTTCCTGTGGACAAAACCTGCTTCATTTGCACTTCAGCTGTCGCGACTCCACGGTTCTTAAACAAGGGCAGAAAACATCTGGTGTGCGGCAAAAAGAGACCATAGGCTTTAGTTTGGGGCGTGAGGGGTTGAGGCTGGGAGCTGGACTCTTTTCGAGGTTTGGGTTTAATTGGATTGTCAAGGTCGCTTTAAACATCACCTGCATATCTGATGCATATCAATGCAACACATGCACACAATAGCCATGCTTCCATTAGTTTATGTGGAATATTGCATATAAAACTGCTCAATGGGAAGGCCAAGACGTGCATGCATTTTGAAAACAATTGAGTGGGATAAACTTGTTTTCTGCTTAGAAAAAAACTGCACATAAACTACAAGGGAATCCCATTTATTGAATAAACATTTATTTTTGCATTAATAAAGTATTTTGTTTTATTAGATCATGTGATGGTAAAATGTGTGTGATGGAACGCATTAATGGAAAATATTTCCAGTGTTTTCCTTTTTTTTGGCTTAATGGAAACACCAAGATATCATTAATTCATTTTCTTTTCAGCTTAGTTCCTTTATTTATCAGGGGTCGCCACAGTGGAATGAACCACCATCTTATCCAGCATATGTTTTAAGCAATGGATGCCCTTTCAGCCACAACCCAACACTGGTAAACACCCATACACTCCTATATTCACACTATGGCCAAGTTAGTGCATTCCCCAATAGTGCATGTGCTTGGACTGTGAGGGAAACCGGAGCACCCGGAGGAAACCCACGCCAACACGGGGAGAGCATGAAAACTCCACACAGAAATGCCAACTGGCCCAGCCGGGGCTCAAACCAGCGACCTTCTTAATGTGAGGCGATTGTGCTACCCACTGTGACGCCGTGCCAAGATGTACACTGTAAAAAGTGAGTAAACCTTAAAAATGACAAGATGACTACTTAAAAATCTAAGTATTTCTGTTGTATCTCAGAACTGTTAAGTTCACTTAATTTTATAATTATGCACAGACACTTTATATACTTAATAATTCAACAGAGGCTCATTGTGAATACGTACCCCCGTATACATTTCTGGAGAGCATGAGTTATGTAGCCAGATGTACGTCAGGCCCCATTTCGTCTTTAAAATGAATGTTACGAGGCAGTATGACGCTGCCGCCGGCTTCTGTTTCTTTTCACTCTAACAGCTGACTGCTTACCTCCATGTGGACGGCTTGTACACTGGTACCAGTTTGTCCAGCAGCTCGCCACGTACATCAGAGGACTTGAGAGTGGAGCGGAGTTCACCGCGACGACAGGGTTCTAAACAGTTCCAAAAGCAAAAGGCAAAAATTAAAATAAACAATAACAGGGTGAGAACGTAGTAAGATCTGAAAACGTGGTAAAAAATCAGGCGAGGGCTTTTCTTTTTCTGGATTTCTTTTTAAAACACTGTTGATTGAGTTTAGGGAAGTGGGTTGGCGCTGGTCAATCAGTGCTTTTGAAAACACTATCACACTGCAAAAAATGATATTCATATTAATTTTTTTTGTCTTGTTTCTAGTCCAAATATCTAAAAATTCTTAAATCAAAAAGTATTTTCCAGGCAAGCAAAACATATTGTCTTGTTTTCAGAAATAATATGCCAATATTAAGATAGTTTTTCCTTAAAACAAGCTAAATAATCTGCCAATGGGGTAAGCAAAATAATTTTATGTCAAAAGGAAAAACAAGATTATTTTGCTTACCCCATTAGCAGATTATTTAGCTTGTTTTAAGGAAAAACTCACCTAATATTGGCATATTAATTCTGAAAACAAGACATTATGTTTTGCTTGTCTGGAAAATACTTCTTGATTTAAGAATTTTTAGATATTTGGACTAGAAACAAAACAAAAACTCGTAAGAAAAGCTATTTTTGCAGTGCAGTTGGGTTTAGAGAAGGAGGAGGGTCGATCAGTCAATTGGTCAGTCAGTCAGTCAGTTGACAGCGGCCTCTGGTGGATTTACGTGAGAACAGCAGGCGCGAATGACACTCGCAAGAGAAATTTGAGATCTGAAAAGGCACAAACAAAAACTGCAAAAAAATATGTATTTCCTGAAATGTATACAGGGGTACGTATCCATAATGAGCCTGGGTTGTAATAATTGAAAGGCAATGAGTTTACTCACTTTTTCAACTAATCACCTTTTACAGTGTACATTTTGAAAATGCTCATAAACTATGACGGAAACACAGGGTGACACGGTGGTGCAGTGGGTAGCACGTTCGCCTCACTGCAAGAAGGTCGCTGGTTCGAGCCTTGGCTGGGTCAGTTGGCGTTTCTGTAGAGTTCGCATGTTCTCCCTGTGTTCATGCCGGTTTCTTCAGGGTGCTCCGGTTTCCCCCAAAGTCTAAAGACATGTGGTACAGGTGAATTGGGTATGCTAAAATTTAACGTAGTGTATGAGTGTGTGTTTGAATGAGTGTGGATGTTTCCCAGTGATGGGTTGCAGCTGGAAGGGCATCCACTGCATAAAACATATGCTGGATAAGTTGGTGATTCATTCCACTTTGGCGACCCCAGATTAATAAAAAAAGCTGAAAAAAGAAAAAGAATGAATGAATGACGGAAACACAATTAGTCAAAAAATGACATCCTGCACATTAAAATCATGATGTGATTTTGTTTTTCAGAGGATGATCAGATAAAAATGTGCTTGATGTGATGTAATAATAGACAAAGCAGCATTTCCAGCACACTGTAAAACATCTGAAATGTTGTTTTGCTGAGCCAAAGTCCACAGTGCATCAGTATTATTATGATATTATTATTACCTGCAGAACTGTCTTGAGCATCAATCTGCACTCCCAAACCAAATTTGAAGGTATTGATGTATTTATTAGTCAGAGACTCTCTAAATAAGAAAGCATTACGCACTTTAAGACTTTGTGAATTCTACAATGTATTTATTTGATTATTACATATGTACATTTTGTATATTTGTATTTGATTTGTGCTTACCCCTTTGCATGTATTTTTTTTGTACTGTTAAAATGTTATAATAAAAAAAAAAAAAAAATCTATCTGCACTCCCAAAGAGCGTCTCATGCCTCCAAAAGCCACCGCATTGCTCTTCATTTTCATCTTCTGAGGCTCAGCTCTCTTGTTAGAGAGGAACAACACCACAGTGGCTTCTCCCAACACACTAAACTACTCTTTACTGTGTGATTTTTGCTCCAGTTTATCAGGAAGTGACCATTTTGTTCTCGTTGAATCATTGGATAAAAACGCAGATGTTTTGATTTTGAACTTAAATCTACACTAAAAAATGACTTTTTGCTGCTTGTTTAAGTTGAAACAACACAATTCTTAAGTTATTTTTGGGGACAACTTAATCGCTTTACATTCAATCTACTTGCTTCCCTCTATTTTGTATGTTTGGTAATCGTTTGTATTGTTCTCATGTGTTGATGGATGAGATGACAACTGTGACTGTATCTTTCTATGTTCTGCAGAGCAGGAACCTGCCAGGCCCGAGTCAGGCCTGATTATCTTTTAGAGTGCTTTCACACCTAGACTTTTGTTCCGGAACCTGGCGCGTTTGCCCAGTTAGCGCGGTTCATTTGGCATATGTGAACAGGGCAATCACGCTCGGATCCGCGCCAAAGCAATCGATCCGAGACCGCCTGAATGAGGTGATCTCGGCTTGATTGAAACGAACTCTGGAGTGGATCGATTGTAGTGAGAAAGCGATACGATCCGAGCCCGGCTATATCACAGTGTTTTATGGATATGTAATTCGGCTATATGAAGAGAGAATTATGAGTAGGCTGGTAGGTCATTCCAGACATCCCAAGTCTCCCGGAAGTTCTGGGAGTCTCCCACAAATGCACAGAGACTCCCGGATGCTCGCAAACGAGTGATAATCTCCTGGAAATCACGCGTCTCCCTCCCAGTCCTCAAAATACGTCGCGCACCCTTCTTATCACCCCTCCCCAACGCATCCCTCCTCGCTCTTCAGACATGACGCGTGCACCCTGTCAAGCACCACCAAACCACCCCCGCGGGACTCTTCAAAATAAACTGTGAAACTCTGACCAATGTGAGGAGCGTTTACTCACACGTGACTTGTTTTAGCTGTTTTGGTCTGTTTAGAAACTTTGCCGTGTGAAAGCGAACCGCACCAAGAACAAAGAGCAACAGTGTAAGAATTTATATCCCTGTTTCAGAACAAATGAATCGATTCACAGGTGTGAAAGCACCCTAAATCTTTTCCTGTTTAAAATTATAAATAAATAAAATACTAAAATTTGTAAAAGTATTAATTTAACTGAAACCTTTTGTGTTGGATCAACATGAAGGATTTGTGTGCGGTGTAATCTGCACCTTTTGATTGAACCATGTGCTACGTCCCAATTTACATACTATCCGTCCTAAATAGTATTTGATAATAGAATTAGTGTGTCCCAAATCATAGTATGTCGAAAAGAGTATGCCAAAGGTTCCCGGATGGTTCACTATTTCCGGTCAAAATGTTAAGTGTGGAAGCGTCTATACTCTAACCGCTGATATTGCCCACGATGCATTGCGTGCTGGACGTGAAATCGATTAGAACTACAAACACGGGTGAAAAAGTGTAAACAAACTACAAACATGGACGCACAAGACCAACCGTCAAGTAGAGAGACTTCGATAAAGATGTTTGTATGACTTAATTAATATCTTGCCCACTGGAGAAGATTTAAATCAGGTTTTCTGTGTTATATTTCATCTGCAACAACAATACTGAACTTATATGAAGACATGAAAGACTCATGAATGGCAGATTAACCTGCTGCTGCTTCTCCAATAAGATAGGAAATGAAAGATGACAGAAATGTGGACGATGTGTGGAGGATTGACAGGGCTCATAACTTAACAACATAACGATCAGTTAATGAGGAAGTAGTGTGTCCCAAAGCTTGCATACTCTTCTGTTACACACTCAAAAGTATGTATTTTTCCTTCACAAAAAAGTACATACTTTTAGGGCGTAGTATAAGTATGCGGATTGCTACGCAGCAATGGCTCTGTGTCCACGAAAACATCCAAGTGCATTGTGGGAAAGTTTGCAGATGATGACCTTTTG
This sequence comes from Danio tinwini, assembly GCA_903798205.1. NCBI lineage: Eukaryota > Metazoa > Chordata > Actinopteri > Cypriniformes > Danionidae > Danio > Danio tinwini. The sequence continues at coordinate 7,322,945 of CAIGQZ010032248.1, read as the reverse complement.
GTGAGTTCTCTTCTCTTAGTGTTTTAATGTCAGGCAGAATGAGATCAGAGATGTTCTGCTGCCACCAGTTGATTGGCTTTTAATGGAAATCTCCACATGCACAAACAGAACCGTCGGTGATTAGAGGGAAATAAGTGATGTGTCAATCTGAGGCTCATTCTGTGTCTGGCTCTGGTTTGCAGACAGTGCAGAGAAGAAGGTTCCTGCCATGCCCGGATCCCCAGTGGATGCAAAGACTCATTCCAGACCGACCGTCTCCGTCATGCCACCGCTGCCCTCTGTCAACCCCAGCGGACCCCGGCCCGCAGCCTTCTCCACTACTGCACGTGAGAGACACATGCATGCACACACACACACACACACACACACACACTTGTTCCTATATCCCTGTGGGGACTCTCATAAACGTAATGATTTCTACTATACAAAGCATATGTTCACTTCCTTTACCTCAATTCTACCTATAAACCCAGCCCTCACAGGAAACAATCTACAATCTTTTCATAATGTTCCATTTTGTGTGATTTATAAGCATGTTTTCCCCATTGGGACCTCAATTTTGTGTGTGCATTCAGGTTTAAGTCCCCACCAGGATATAAAAACGAGTACACACAAACACACACACACACACACACTTTTTATGGGAACTTCTCTCTCTTATCGCTGTAATGCTGTTTCTACTATACAGACTTTATATTCTTTCCCCTAAACCCAACACAAAATTCTTCATTCTGTGTGCATTATGAGGTGTTTGCCTCATGAAGTTTTTTTTTTGTCAAAAACTACTGGTGTTGCTATACTTGTGGGGACATTTGGTCCCCACTAAATAAGGAATACAAGACACAAACAAAGGATGCAAATGCATTCAAACTAGGGTTGGGCGATGTCGACCAATTTGGCATCGTACGATGTCTAATGATGACGATAGGCGGCAGTGAATTAATTATTTATGAATAATTACTTATTCATTCATTCATTTTTTTGTGGGCTTAGTCCCTTTATTAATCTGGGGTCGCCACAGCGGAATGAACCGCCAACTTATCCAGCACGATTTTACGCAGCAGATGCCTTTCCAGCCGCAACCCATCTCTGGGAAACACCCACACACTCATTCACAGTCATACACTACAGACAATTTAGCCTACTCAATTCACCTGTACCGCATGTCTTTGGACTGTGGGGGAAACCGGAGCACCCGGAGGAAACCCACACGAATGCAGGGAGAACATGCAAACTTCACACAGAAACGTCAACTGACCCAGCCCAGCCGAGGTTCGAACCTTGCTGTGAGGCGACAGCACTACCTACTGCGTCACTGCATTGCCTTACTTATTCATAACAAATTAATTATTTGTAGCCTACTGTTTCAACTACCTGACCCGCATGGTCTTTGTTTTACCCATAACCAAATCATAAATAAATAAAAATAAGTTACACACAAATTACCACCTGTCAATCACTTTATCCACAGGACTCTGGCATGAATAGGCAGAGTGATCTGTGTCGTTGTAATGGCATCCACAAACTTGGTTGTTAAAAAAGGTGCTCAACCAACAGCAACCAACCAACAGTATCTAAGGATTCACTGAAACGACTAGGTACAAGAGTGAAGTTTAAAGCAGTGTACTGACGCTGTGTCACGTTACCTGATAGATTCAAGAGTCGTTAGACAGAGACAAGATTAATTAAATATCACGTTTAACAACTATAGTGAAACACAATCGAGCAATACATCCTTGATAAACTGTCTGACGTGCACTGCTCTCTGGGGTTTTGTGCTCAAAGCACCTGCTGACTGCTGGAGCTCAGACAAGCGAATGACAGAGTGTGTGTGCGTGGTCACGTGATGTGCGTTTTCAGCGGTGTAGTGTGGATGGAGGGCTGTTCAGAAATGCTAGATAAAACGCCATTGTGGATGTGGATCGTTTTCGTTCTAAAATGGCATTTTAAAACTATTAGTGTAAACGGAGCCTGAGTGTGTATTTTTCGTGAGCGGGTTGCTGCTGCGATGAGGTGGAGTGAATTGGGTAAGCTAAATTGTCCGTAGTGCATGTGTGTGAATAAGTGTGTATGGATGTTTCCCAGAGATGGGTTGCGGCTGGAAGGGCATCCGCTGCGTAAAACATATGCTGGATAAGTTGGCGGTTCATTCCGCTGTGGCGACCCCGGATTAATAAAGGGACTAAGCCGAAAAGAAAAGGAATGAATATATGCATCAAAATTTGCAGTATGCAGTTTGCAATATGCACTGCATATGACTTTATCTTCTATTTCCAGTTCGTAATATCATTCAGCTTTTGTAAAGCTGCTTCGGATCCATAATTATTGCTATACAAATTAGCTTGAATTCAATTGGATCAAATAGAAATTTAATGAGGTCATGTGATCTGACATTTTCACTGCGTTTTGTTTGCGTACCATTACAAAAATCACAAAATTTGTCCTCATCTTCAATGTCTGACCTCACGCTCGCTCTGTTTCTGCAGTGACCAATGGGATCAATCATTCCCCGCCGATGCTCAACGCCATTCCCTCTCCTCCTCAGCGCTATAGCAACGGCCCTTCCTCATCGTCCTCCTCTTCACTGGCCAATCAGCAGCTTCCGGCCACATGTGGCGCTCGGCAGCTCAGCAAGCTGAAGCGCTTCCTCACCACACTGCAGCAGTTCGGCAACGACATCTCGCCCGAGATCGGAGAGAGCGTCCGCAACCTGGTGCTGGCGCTGGTGGTACGTTTCTCACCTATCTGTGTGTGTGTGTGTGTGTGTGTGTATGCAAGGGCGTATTAAAGTACACATGAATTCAAAACTAACCATATTGATTTAGCTAGCTCACATTGCCAGTTTTGTGCTGAGCATTATGAAAAAAAACTATAGTTTCCCCTAATAATCTTTACCTAAAATCAGAAAATGCACTTCCTGTTTGTTTTGTGTTGAATTCTCAGATTACGTATATCTGCATACCTGTCAACATTGGGATGTGATAATAAGGGATACGCCCACCATAATAAGGGATTCCTCCGACGCCCCCCCCCCCCTTAAAAAAAACTAAATGACTAAATAAGTAGATTGTAAATAAACAGTTAAATGGTCAGTAATATGTTTTATTCTTATTATTTACTAAAGAAAAAATAAATAGTGTACATTAGCAGCAAATAAATTAGCAAACAGTTCAGCTTATTAAAATGAATAGCTATTATAATGAAATAAAATCAAGCTATCAAATCTCATTAGCCGTTTCTTCACTGTATAACACATTCTGATTAAAGAGCAGTGAATTAATCTCTTATTTATTGAGATTTTTTCATTTGATTACATTAAAATGACCAAGATGGCGGCGCGTACACAACGCGAGGCTCAGCGTCTCTCCAGTTTCTGCAATTTTGCAGTATTTTTCCTGCTCATTTCGGGTCTGTTCGTGCAGAACAGTAATGCCTTTACATCGTACACCCGACAGGAGATCTTGGATATTGGTTTGTGCATTTCGGACAGTTTTATCAGCAATCTACGACTCATCCCAGAGATCGCCAGGACACCCGATGCTGAGCGCTCTGTCCGGCCGGGCAGAAGTGCTCGGAGACGGCGACGCGAACGTAAACAAAGGCGGGGGAAGCGCGGCGGGCTAAGAGCTAAGCTAAAGCTAACACCACACCGGCTCTCTTTACCCAGCATCTTCCTCGCCAATGTACGGTCCCTGGTGAACAAAATGGATGAGATTAGACTGCGCATCAACCACAGCAAAAGATTATGGAACTGTAATGTCATGATTTTCACAGAAACATGGCTAAACAGCGGGATACCAGACAACGCTGTATCTTTAACTGAGCATCAGACATTCCGAGCAGACAGAGCGGCGGATTGCACACTGGGAAACAAGACTTTGGACCAGGTATACACAAACATGGCTGAAGCCTATGCTGTTACCCCCCTCCCCCACCTGGGTCAATCAGATCCCCTTTCTTTGTTCCTCACCC
>CAIGQZ010032248.1:7267303-7286268 GCA_903798205.1 Danio tinwini | reverse complement strand
CACACACACACACACACACACACACACACACACACACACACACACACTCACCTCATCCAGGAGATGCGGTCCTGCCAGAACTCATAGATGATGTAGCAGCTCTTCTCAGGAAGCTTCTGGATGGAAACGCTGAAGCAGAAACACAGCGCTAATCAGTGCTAACATCATCTGACGGGAACATTAGCACTAAAACTCAGTGCTAACAGTTACTCCTGTGGCTCTTTAGAGAAACACAAATGTATTTCCTGTATAAACTGCACTAGGCCTTTTTAACTACATATACAGTACGGTCTTTATGAAGACATTTGTGTTTAAGTTGCATTTGTATGGTTTTAGAATCAGGGCCCTATCATACATGCGGTGCAAGGCGTGACGCAAGTTAAACGCTGTTTAAATAGCAAATGCAAAAAGGAGGTGTGTAAAGGTGCATTGCTGACGCGTTGCTATTTTGAGGATCTGAAGACTGCACAATAGACCAGCTGATAGGAGGTCTAAAGTCTAAAGTCTAGCGCAGAGCTGTTCGATGTGCACCTCATTGCTTAATACACACAGGATGTACAGTAATACGCAAATATCTTCACAAATGAAAAAGTATTAAAGGATTAAAATATTACAAAAATCTATTATTTTCTACATAAATATAAAAACCAGTGCCTCCATGCCTTCTTCATCTCGGGGGGCTTTTTCAGTTTATTCATGACAATCTGCATTTGTATAATGTTATTATTATTATTAGCAGTATTATTTATTATATGCATATTTATATTTGTTTTATTAAAAACAAGCTTAGATTTGCCCACCTGTGGGGTTTTAGACCATATGGGCCATAGCATGTGTATTTGGACATAACTCAGTTGTTTGACGACACTTCGTTATTATTGTTCATTTATTGGTTTGCTGGAAATTAAAACTGAATTTAGAAATAGTTTTGAAACAAATCTTTGCGCTTAAACAAAATTAATTTTGTAGGCTAATGGATGTCTGTGCGTACAACACCTTTCCTTATTCACGGAAAAGAGTGAAAGTGAAAGTAAAGGATGAGGAGGCTCATCTCTTATTCTCACACTGCAGATGCTGTTTAACTGTTTTCTCACTAGTGAAGCGCTCAGTTATTCCACTTACAAAGTCACCATGTAAATATCAAATGCGCTATAGTGCTGTGCAACTGACTCTTAAAGGGAATGGGAGATGAGACTCTGATTGGTTTATTCTCAAAACACACCTACAGTATAACTCATTAAGAGAATAAGCTCAACCCTGTTAGACCATGAGCCACGGCGCAAAGAAGAATTTTTCATCCTTAAAATAGCAAAAGTGGATTCTGGCATGCCCTTAATGCTTTTACGCCCTGCGCTTTAATCTTTGCGCCTAGATCCTTAAAAACGAGGCCTTAGTGTTTGTTCAGACAGCTGAAAGATTGAAGCCTAAGATTGAAAGGGATTTTTTTTTCTGCATATATATTCTGTGTATATCACAGTATTTGTGCTATAAAATGTATGTATTGAATATAAATTAAACCAAAAATAAAAGGGGTTAAACTATTTATTTAAAAATACATCGATTTTCAGAATATTAATTCAAAAGTCAGGCTTTGCATGGTGAATATTCTTTTGAAATATGTGACTCTGGACCAAAAAGCATACAAAAATACATTATATTAGTCAAAATTAGGGCTGCACGATATAGGAAAACTCTAACATTGCAATATTTTGTTGTTGCTGTGATTTATATTGTGATATGAATATATTACAAGCAAATATGTGAAGTTTATTTATAAACTAATTTCGAGAGGATCACGTGCTTATGATTTCTAGCGGCTGGACCCACATTATCCAATTCACTACGCACCAGTCAGATGATCCCTAAGCTACTATAAATACTCCGGGTTTCATATCACCGCTATCTTCGATTTTGAAGAATCCCCCCTTCCACCCCTACTCCTCCTCTTTCTAAGATGGGTGACACGGTGGCCCAGCACTGTTGCCTCACAGCAAGAATGTCAATGGTTCTAGGCTTTACCAACCAGCGGGCATTTCTGTGCGGAGTTTCCACGTTCTCCCCATGCTCACGTGGGTTTCCCCCGGGTTTTCCGGTTTCCTCCCACCGATTAAAAACATGCAAACTAAGTTATTGATTAACCAACACTATAGACTTGCTCCCTATCTAGTACCTATCTCGTTCAATCACTACGATGGGGGAGTTCTCGAGATCTACCTGAGCTCGATCTCCCCTCTCGCCTTGCAACGGGAGGGAGCCCCGGGCTCGAGGATCTCATGAGCTCAAGGCTCTCTCCCGGGACAGCATGCCAAACAAGCTTTATAATCAATCATCAGCTAAGTGTGAACTCTTGAAACATTAATAGAACAGAGCAAAGATAAGTAAAATAAACAGCACTTTATGGTTTTCTCAGTATTTTTAATTCTTTTTTTAAAACTTTAGATTACAGATTATTAAATAGTTGTGCCTCAGCTAAATATTAACCTCTCCTAACAAACCATTCATCAATGGAAAAAAGCATATTTATTCACATTTGAGATAATACATAAATCCCAATATCCAAAAACTGACAATTATTACTACAGTGTAAAAAACGTGACTCAAAATCTCTTTGTGGTCACATATGTTTATACTGTGGTTTATATCTCTAGTGAATCTGTGTTTTTCTTACTGTAGGTTGTCGTTCTGGTTGGCGGTGGTGTCGGCGTAGCTTTTCAGGGCTTTCTGAAACTCCTCGAGATCATTCTCCGTCACGCTCATCTGTCTCTGCACCAGCAGAATGTTCTAGAACAAGCACAGCCATCAAATCATCAGGCAGAGAAACAGTGATTAAAACAAATCTGTCATCATTTATTCACTCCTAAATGCTCATGCATAAATATGATTTCATACTGCAGTGAAAGTGCATGAGGACTGGCTCTGCTTTTTATGATATATGTGTAACTATGTGTAATGATTTTCTTCTTAAAGAAGCAGTACGTATGATGCATAGTGGTTGAACTGGGTATTGCAGTCTAAAATTCAAACTATTGGAGAGGGCTTTTTTTACCCAGCCTCTCCTTTTATGATTCAGGTTGCCAGATTGATAAAGTAAACTGGAGAGAGTGTGCCTGGGGTCTGTTCTTCATACATAGATTACTCCATTAGCTGTATTTGGTTATTGTAGGTTTGACATGATCCAGGATTGAGTCATTCTTCAAAACTCTTTCAAGAGTTATCATAGCAACAGGCTTATTTCAGGTAAACAGGATTAGATCGGGTCATTTTAAGCAGATGTATTATACTGAAGGTGTGTACCGAATGAGTAAGTCACTTTGGACAAAAGCGACTGCTAAATGACTAAATGTAAATGAAAGAAGATCTCTGAGGATTGATAACATTCATTCAGTCCTTCATTTTCTTTTCGGCTTAGTCCTATAATTAATCAGGGGTCGTCGCCACAGCGGAATGAACCGCCAACTCATCCAGCATGTTTTTTTTTTATGCAGCGCATGCCCTTCCAGCTGTAACCCATTACTGGGAAACACCCATACACACTCAATCACACACATACACTACGGCCAATTTAGCTTACCCAATTCACCTATACCACATGTCTTTGGTTCTTTAAGATACTCACTGATTTGTATGTGCTGGCCAGTGTATCTTCTTTCAGCGGCTCCAACTTTGGACTCTATAACAAAAAGCAAATCAATAATCAAAATCAGCTAGCTCAAAACGTACAGATTTGAGTGTGTTTGACTGTATATTTGGATGTATTGACCTGACACTCCAGTTTGTCGATAAGCTGCTGCAGTCTGTTGATCTGAGAGCACCAGTGCTCATCTGTATCTACGGTAACGCCTGAAACGCAACACACACCAATAACTCAAAACACAATCACTGTTAAAGGGACAGTTCACAGAAAAATGAGCATTTCCACAAAATAATTATTAAATAATTATTCACACTCAAGTCATTTTGGAAAAAGTTGTAACAAAGCAGCCATTGACATGCATAATAGGAACAAAAATACAATGGAAAACAAAAGCTGTTGTTTTGAACCATTCTTGAACTATTTCAAGCATTCTTTGTGTTCAACAGAGAAACGAAACAAGTGGAGGATGACTAAATGATGACAGAATTATCATTTTGGGTGAACTATACCTTTATCAGGTATTAAAGCATGTTGTTTGACATGAAACTTTGGCTAATTTAATTTATAAATATTAGATTGAAAAGCTTTAAGTAAAAGTACTGAAACTAAATATACAGTTGAAGACAGAATTATTAGCCCCCGTTTATTTTTTTCCCCCGTTTTTTGTTTAACAGAGAGCACATTTTATTCAACACATTTGTAATCATAATAGTTTTAATAACTCATCTCTAATAACTGATTTATTTTCTCTTTGCCATGATGACAGTAAATAATATTAGACTAGATATTTTTCAAGACACTTCTATACAGCTTAAAGTGACATTTAAAGGCTTAACTAGGTTAATTAGGTTAACTAGGCAGGTTAGGGTAATTAGGCAAGTTATTGTATAATGATGGTTTGTTCTGTAGACTATTGAAATTTTTTTTTTGCCTAAAGCGGCTAATAATATTGACTTTAAAATGGTGTTTAACGATTTTAAAACTGCTTTTATTCTAGCTGAAATAAAACAAATAAGACTTTTTCCAGAAGGGGGCTAATAATTCTGACTTCAACTGTGTATATATATATATATATATATATATATATATATATATATATATATATAAAGTAATATTTAAAGAATGTACAAAAATTGATAGAAAATTACAAGAAAACAGAAACATTCATTCATTCATTCATTTTCTTTTCGGCTTAGTCCCTTTATTAATCTGGGGTCGCCATAGTGGAATGAACCGCCAACTTATCCAGCATATGTTTTATACAGATAATATTCTAAAATACTAATTCAAAACATTAAAATATATTTTTATAAATACTAGATAAATACTAATCAAATAATATTAAAGATGTGGATATTTCCATCTCTACACTACCCGACAAAAGTCTTCTCTCCTATCCAAGTTTTGGGAACAACAAATAATAACTTGACTTCATTTAGTATCAGAAGTGGCTTATATGAAAGGCAAAGGCCTCTAGATGATGCTTATTTGAGCACAATAAAATATGATCATGCCTTGATGTTGAATGATTTCATTAGGACAGTAAGGTCTGACTCTGCTTAGACTAAAGTCTCATCACTGAACAGAAATAATGTCCAGTATAGAATATAAAGTCATGCTGCAGTGGAAACAGAATGAATATTGTGTCTGACTCCATCATGAGCTTGGAGGACTGCATCCATACATCTCTGAATGACTCAAATCACGCATTAATAAAGTCATCTGGAATGGCAAAGAAAGCGTTCTTGCAGGACTCCCAGAGTTCATCAAGAGTCTTTAGATTCATCTTCAATGCCTTCTCCATCTTACACTTTAAAAAATGCAGGGTTCCACACAATTCATTCATGTTGTCCCAACACAAATTGATTAAGTTAATTTAACACTTTTACCAAATTTATGTGGATTGAACATAAAACAATTAAGTTGTCACAATGAAATCTCAAGAATTGTGTTGTTTCAGCTGATTTTAATTAAGTAGTTTGCAAGTATTAACAAGTTTTTTTGAGTGTACCCCAGACATGCTCAATAATGTTCATTTCTGGTGACTGGGCTGGCCAGAACTGGAGCACCTTGACCTTCTTTGCTTTCAGGAGCTTTGATGTGGAGGCTGAAGTATAAGAAGGAGCGCTATCCTGCTGAAGAATTTGCCCTCTCCTGTGGTTTGTAATGTAATGGGCAGCACAAATGTCTTGATACCTCGGGCTGTTGATGTTGATCATCCACTCTGCAGATCTCTCACACTCCCCCATACTCAATGTAACCCTAAACCATGATTTCTCCTTTACCAAACTTGACTGATTTCTCTGAGAATCTTGTGTCCATGCGGGTTCCAGTAGGTCTTCTGCAGTATTTGTGATGATTGGGATGCAGCTCAACAGATGATCCATCAGTAAAATCTACATTCAGCCACTTTTACAAATGATCAACTAGAAGTCAAGTTATTATTTGTTGCTCTTCAACTAGGATCCACGAAAAGACTTTTGTCAGGTAGTGTATACTGTGTGTGTGTGTATGTGTGTTACCGGTAGTGAGAATGCCTGAGTATGGATCAGTAGGAGACAGACACATGTTCTTCTGCACTCGACGGCCACATCTTCTGTTGTTCTTCTGAATGACCAGATGCTCTGGGACTTTAACTTCAACCCTGCGAAAAAAAAGAGGAAAAACATCGCAAGAGCTTTGTTAAAAACCCCAAAACATACTTCAGCAGTAAGGAACGTGTTTATTTACTATAGTAAAGACATCAAAAAGAGGCAGATCTTGTTTTATTACAGGCATTTTGTTTTGGTGCTATCAAATAACAACATTGTATTGCATGTGCTTAAAAATATGACACTATGATATTTGTCTTGTTTTTCAGTGTTGTTATTCGGGAATGTGAGAGGAAAACAAACCAGTCTTTTGTTGCACATGTATATATTTAGCAATAGATTTGGCAGGATTTTTCTTAAAACCAAACATCATGAGGATATTAAGTTAAGATCATGTTCCATGAAGATTCATTCATTCATTCATTCATTCATTCATTCATTTTCCTTCGGCTTAGTCCCTTTATTAATCAGGGGTCGCCACAGCGGAATGAACCGCCAACTATTTCAGCATATGTTTTACATAGTGGATGCCCTTCGATCTGCATCCCAGTACTGGGAAACACTTAAACACTCTCACATTCACACACATACACTACGGCCAATTTAGTTAATCAATTAATTCCCCTATAGTGCATGTGTTTGGATTGTGGGAGAAACCGGAGCCAACACATGCAAACTTCACACAGAAATGTCAACTGATCCAGCTGGGGCTCGAACCAGTGACCTTCTTGCTGTGAGGCAACAGTGCTAACCACTTAGCCACCATGTCGCCATTCCATAAAGATGTTAGTTAAATTTTCGTTTAGTTTTTTGGTAGTACCTAGAATAGCAAAGTCGAGTAAAGGAGGTCGAGCCTTCTCATTTATGGTTCGTAAACTCTGGAATAGCCTTCCTGATAATGTCTGAGGCTCAGACACACTCTTGCAGTTCAAAACTAGATTAAAGTGAATGATGATCCCAAGGTTCCACAATCCTAGACCAGGCCGTATCCTGAGCAGCTGCTGTGGTGGTCATGGAGGAGTGGAGAGCATGAGGCTGATTCCTGTGACGCTCCAGGGACAGACGAGTCTTCGCTGAGGTCCAGCATTCTCCAGCCTCCGGTGCCTAGGCTGCAGCTCTGCACAAGATGTTTGGCCATACGAGAAATGGTCGTGCCCAACTGAGCCTGGTTTCTCTCGAGTTTTTTTTTTAATTCTTCACTTTCGTCAATTGGTGAAGTTTTTTTTCCTCGCCGCTGTCGCCACTGGCTTGCATGGTTCGGGATCTGTAGAGCTGCGCATCGATGGAATTACTCTTCAGTGTTTGGACTCTCAGTAGTGATTATTAACCCACACTGACCTGAGCTAAACTAAACTGAACTTAAACACTGAAAACTGAACTGACTGAACTATAATCTTCTATGTGAAGCTGCTTTGACACAATCTACATTGTAAAAGCGCTATAGAAATAAAGGTTAATTGAATTTAATAGAATGGAATGATGCGACTGCAGCCACAGGACAATGCCGCCAGTGCGCTCACCCCACACCAGCTATAGGTGGAGTGTAGACACAGTGATAGAGCCAATTCGGTGAATGGGGATGATTGGGAGGGGATGATCATAAGAACCGATTGAGGGAAATGGGCCAGGGCACAGAGGTTACACCCCTGCTCTTTACCAGAAGTGCCATGGGATTTTTAATGACCACAGAGACTAAAGACTTCGTTTTAACGTCTCATCTAATAGACGGCGCCCACTGACAGTATAGTGTCCCCTTCATTATACTGGGACATTAGGACTCACACAGACCACAGGTTGAGCGCCCCCCCCCTGCTGGCCTCTCTAACACCACATCCAACGCGCTCAAAAGCTCTCAAATCTTGTGTGGGCGAGACAGAGAGCCGCGCGAACCTGTTGGAGCGAGTGTTTACAAGTTTCGAGTCCTGTGAAGGAGCTCCAGATGAAAAGTTTTGTTTTGTGTTAAACATCCGTCGATTCCCGCCTCAAAATGAGCGAGTTTGAGCTACTTGTACTTTAAGGTAGTATTCAGAAAAAACTGAACACCCATGAAGAAACACGACACAGAGAAACATGAACACTTAATACCAGCTAGTGTTTCTGAAGTGTTATTGCAGAGCAACACAAACAGCATGCAGAAGTATAAATGCAAAACAACACGAAAGGCATTCGCCGTGGGTCACGTCGATCACTTGACGCAAAAGTGTCACTTGACCAGGCTTTACAAAGGGAGAATGTCAATCAAAGTGTTTCTGCAGACTGTTTTTATCAACTGTGATTAAAAACAAAGAGAATTAATAGATTTTTCCCATTAAAGGCTGGATATATTCACACACTGCTGCCACACAACTGTGTTTAAACCCCTTATAAATGTGATTTTTGCATAACAGCTCCCCTTTTAAAACTGGAAGTATTTTCTTGTTGTGTTTAGTGACTCTCTTTATTGGTATTCAGCGTGAGCACTCGAGCGGATGGCAGATTTGACGAAGCGCAGCTGTGAAAGAACACGGCGTCTGCATTTCTGCCTTTACTGCCAGGAATTGATTAGCACAAGTAAATATCGCTGAACGTAAATAACCTTGTCAGCGCTGTAACCCGGCTGACGTCACACACACATATGCTCACATGAGTCAGAAGTCTCTCTCAAGGCTGTTGTTGACCCATTTCTGCTATTGTCATCAGCACAGTCGCCATCAATGTTCCCTTCAGGGGACACTTCTGATGTAACACACTCACAAACGTGGGAACAAAGCTGGAGACATTCTGCATGTATCCATTGATTTTCTGTTTGAAACTGAAGCTGTGAGGAATCTGTGCAGAAATATGCAGCACTGATTCATTCATGAGAGAAACTTTCATTTGATTTAATTTTGGTTTGATAGAGTGCTTAGTTTGTGAACTGTGAGGTCCTGGAACAGATCGGGGTAACGGATCCGGCATGTTACCAGAGGATGGAGATGTGTTGTGCACGATAGTGGAGAGTGGGTGAAAGTGAGCGAGGTGGGGGTGATGCAGACAAAAGTGAAGAGGGTTGGGGAGTCGCGGAAGAAAGTGAAAGTGAACAGCGGATAGGGGAGGAGGGCGGTTTAGAAGGGGGATTGGTAAAATGAGGTGCTGGATCAGATTTCAGAGGTGCCGGATCTGGATCTGGCAGGTTCCGGCACAAATTAAGCCCTGGTTTGAACCCATGAGATGAACTCTAAAAGAAATATTTGTTTAACAGTATTCATATTTAGTGATTCACAAGTGTTTTTTGAATTGAACAACCATATAACTCCAAAAAAAAGAAAAAAATGAGATAACTATGTGGCATTAATTGTATGTGTGAACTTTGTATACAGAAACAGTTTGGGGATAGTTTCGCGTGAGCAAAAGTCTGCATTTTCATCATCATTATCATCATTTTCTACCGCTTTTCCTGGGCTGGGTCGCGGGGGCAGCAGTCTTAAGAGAAAACCCCAGCCTTTCCTCTCCCAGGACAATTCCTCCAGCTCCTCCGGGGGGATTCCGAGGCGTTCCCAGGCCAGCTGAGAGACATAGTTTCTCCAGCATGTCCTGTGTCTTCCCTCCTGGTGGGACATGCCTGGAACACCTTCCTAGGTAAGCATCCAGGAGGCATCCAAAACAGATGCCCGAGCCACCTCAGCTGACTTTTCTTGATGTGGAGGAGCAGCGGCTCTACTCCGAGCTCCTCCTGAGTGTCAGAGCTCCTAAGGGTGCGCCCTGGCACCCTGCGAACCCTCATTTCAGCCACTTGTATCCGAGATCTTGCCCTTTTGGTCATGATGCAAAGCTCATGACCATAGGTGAGAGTAGGGACGTAGATTGACCGGTAAATTGAAAGCTTTGCCTTTCGGCTCAGCTTCTTCTTTACACAATGAACCGGCACATTGACTGCATTACTGCTGCCGCTGCACCAATCCATCTGTCAATCTCACGTTCCATCCTTCCCTCACTCGTGAACAAAACTCCAAGATACTTGAACTCCAACCTGGAGACGGTAAACAAACCTTTTTCCAGTGAAGCACCATGGCCTCGGACTTGGAGGTGCTGATTCTCATCTCAGCCGCGTCACACTGGGCGGTAAACCATCCCTGTGCATGCTGAAGGTCCATGTCCAATGACGCCAACAGAACCACATCATCTGTGAATAACAGAGATGAAATCCTGTGCTCCCCCTTCGGCCCAAGTCTGTGCATAGAAATTCTGTCCATAAAATTATGAACTGAATTGGTGACAAAGACCCGGAGTCCAACATGCAGTGGAAAGAAGTCTAACTTATTGCCAGCAATGCGAACCAAACTCCTACTCTGTTCATACAGGGACCAGACAGCCCTTAACAGAGAGCCTTCAAGTTTATATAAAAAATCAGGTTTTATAAAATATTATTGTTAAAAACGGACAGAATCTGAATCTAATCCTTAAGCCACAACATTAACAATGATTTTTATGTTCACCTGCACTATAAAAACTCTTTATTATTGCTTCTTATGGGAAGCAAGTTATGAAATCCTCCTAATGGGGCTTTTTTGTTTGACAAATGGGAATAACAGTCAGAGAGAAACAACGGCAGAAACGTTCTCGCTTATTGAGCGATTAGTAGCAGGAAAAATAAAACATATGCAAACATTTCCCTGCTGTTCTGTCACATTACGAGTCTTCAGAGGATACGGCATGTTTTCTGTGACAGCTGCTTGTGAAGAAGAAAATACCCTACGGATAAACAAGCTTCTTCATGAAGAAAACATTAGACGTTTCATCTGTTCTCAGCGTTTCTCCCTCTTGCTCTCACAGATATATTAAATGCTGAGACAGGTGAAGATCTCAGAGACTAATAAAGCATCTTCAGTGGTTCTCTGCTGCTTTTTTAGCAAACAGAAACTTCATATCAAGGGTTATTTTTAGGTTTCTAGACGTTTCGGAAGAGTGGTTTTCAGTCCACTAAAATGCTGGTTGTAGGCTGAGGAAATTCAGTGTTTTAAAACAAAAAGTTATAGGTGGTCCCTTTTGGTTCTAATGATGCCACAGGAGAACTGTTTGAGTTATCTATATAGAAAAAATAGGCTGAAACAAGTAGGTTGTCATGTCAAGTCGCTATTATTCTGTAAGCACTTTATGTAAGCAGACTGTGTGTGCATTTATAATGGAACTGAGAATGGCTTTTCAATTCAAAACCAATTTCTGTGTTAATTCATTTCAAGAGTTCACACTTAGCTGATGATTGATAAGTAGATGCATGTTTGGCATGCTGTCCTGGGAGAAAGCCCTGAGCACATAAGATCCACGAGTCCGGGGCTCCCTCCTATTTTATAGGGGAAGAGGTGAGTCTGAGCTCAGGTAGATCTTAAAAACTCCCCTTTTAAGAGTTCACACTTAGCTGATGATTTATTATAAAGCGTGTTTGGCGAGAGAGCCCTGAGCTCATAAGATCCTCGAGCCTGGGGCTCCCTTCCGTTTGCAAGGCAAGAGGAGAGTTTGAGCTCAGGTAGATCTCGAGAACTCCCCTGCTATAGTAGCTAATGAACAGATTAGCCAATTACTCAACTGGATTAGTCAATTAACTTAAGTTGCATGTTTTTGGATGGTGGGAGGAAACCGGGGAACCCGTAGGAAACCCACGTGAGCATGGGGAGAACGTGTAAACTCCGCACAGAAACATCAACTGGCTTGGTAAGGACTACAACCAGTGATGTTCTTGCTGTGAGGCAACAGTGCTAACCACTGGGCAACCGTGCCACCCATCTAAGAAAGGAGGGGGAGCAGGGGTGGAAGGGGGGTTCTTCAAAACGAAAATGGCTGTGATATGGAACTTAGGGTATTTATAGTGGCTTAGGAATCATCTGATTGGTGAATCATAAATTGGCTATTGCATGACCAGCTGTCATCAATCATAAGCACGTGATCCTCTCGAAATTTGTTTAAAAATAAACCTCAGGTTACGAGCTTTTGTGCTCAACAAGTAACATTATTGACAGTGTTGTGCACTGTGCAGTTGTGCAGTTACTTCTAAACTGTAATACATTACAGATTACTTGTTACTGTTATTTAAAAGTAATCCCTTACATTACAATATTACTGTCTCAAAGTTGTAATATGTTACCTTACTCTTACATTACTTTTTACCAAAATAACTACAGAATTAGCACTTAACATTCTAAAACGACCAAATGTACTGCAGAGCGTTTTACAACTAGTAGAAAGCGATATGATGTAGCAGAATGACTGTGACCTATCCAGACTACTAACAATATAGTATATAAATGGCAATGTGAAGGCTCAAGACAATGCAAGAAAGGATGACCGTCAGATTCACAAATGATCTGTTAAAAGTATGGTAGAGGTAAAGTGGTTATCTGTCAATAACTGTGAATGGCTTGACTATATTAGACACAACAGGCTTATATGTAAACTCCAATGCCATGACAAAATGCTGATTTCTTTTCTCTTCTTATTGTTGCCATTATTGTTGTAACGGTGGAATAAAGATTCTGAGGTAGATTGCAAATAAAAAGTTTATTAGACGCAGTCAAATAAACTATATGGGTGCAGTAAAAAGTCACAAAGAAAACTAGTATGGGAGGATGGGAAACAGACAGGCGAAACGGGGTCCAGCAGAGCAGTCACTCCTCACAGTCCTGAGTGCAGACAGACACATAAACGATCACAACAAACTGACAGGGAAACATAGAAGTGTTGCCCAGATATCGACACGAAAATGAGTCTCAGCTGTCTAGCTAATCAAAGCAGCTGAGTACCACAAAACACGTGATCAACCATAACAAAAACACGTGGACGACCAAAACAAAACAAACCCACGTGACCAAACAGACTATCCGGATAGCGCACAAACCTGCAACCGTGACAGTTGTATTCACTTTAAACTCAAGTGGCTCACAACACAAAACTGTCATGCACAAAGTGAGCATGATGAACAGCTTTCTCAATATGATGCTTGTGCACTGATGTCCTCTATTTGTGGACAAAACTGCTTGCAAGTTCTCAAATTTACGCTGCTCGCACACAAATTTTCTCACGTTTTTTTTCAAATATGCACTGCTCACGCACAATTTTTCTTGCACGCTCTCAGTGCACTCGCTTAGTGAGATTATATGCAGACTCACAATTTGTGTCCTGTGTTCCCACTTCCTTTTGTGCTTTTTGCTATTATTTATATTGGTGCACTATTTATTAACAAAAATTAAAATAGACTTATAATTTTTTATCTAATAAACCAACATTTTTGGCTGTATGTGATATGATGAGATATTTCCAGTTTCAAACACTTAAAGACACAGAGAATAGACGTCGGATGTAAAGAATACATTTTTATTTTAAAAACATTTATTAAACATCTAAAAGGTACAGCATACTTGTCACAATCACCAGCGATCCTCTCTCCATAGATCGCTGGTAAACTTGCACAAACACATAGAACTACAAATCTGCTGAGAAATGGACTACAAGACCCAGTCAGGCCACACACACACACACACTCACCTGCTCCAAGTCTCCACTGATTAAACTGGCACAGCTGTAGCTGCTCAGACACTGATTACATGGACTATAAGTACACCTCTCAAACACTCAGTTGGTGCTGAGTCTTGTTATCTGTTTACAGTGACACCACAATGCGTTATCCTTTGTCTAGTTTGCCTGGTTTTGACCTTTGCCACGTCTATCTGTTCATTCTGTCTGCTGCCTGCCTTTGACCATTTGCCTGCTATTGATTATGACTCTGGATTGCCCTCATACATCAGTGCATACTGACCACCAGGAAAACTCCCGATCTTAGATTTATGTATATATGTGTGTATATCTCTGGCTCCGGATAGCCAGTCCTCCACAGCACCTTGGTCCCACATTCATTTCAAAGGAGCGCTACCATGTACTAAAATGGCGGCTCTATTGACGCACTCCTTCCTATAGACAACAACAGCGTAGGTGACATCTAATGTAAATATCTATGAAAAAGGGAAGGTGTCGGGGTGCATGGAGGGATTCTTCAAGACGAAGTTAGCTAAGATAAGGAAATCTGGCTATTTATGCATGATCTGGATTCATCTGATTGGTTATCACGTGTTAGCAAATGCGGGATCAGCTGTGGTCAATCATAAGTATGTGATCCTCTCAAAATTGATTTATAAATAAACTTCACTTAAATTGGGGCAGAATTTGTGTTTAAGAATACATAAAAACTAAACTGTTAGTTACAAATTAATTTACAATTCATTATTTTACAATTATTTATTGTTTTTATAAATGTAAAATTAAACGGATGGATGGATGGATGGATGGATGGATCTAGACTGACTATTGATAGACAGACAGACAGACAGACAGACAGACAGATAGATGGAAGGATGGATGGATGGAGACAGACAGACGGATCTAGACAGACGGATCTAGACTGACTATCGTTAGACAGACAGACGGACGGACGGACGGACGGACGGACGGACGGACGACGGATATAGAGAGAGACAGAGAGAGAGAGAACGTGCTCTGGTTTCCCACACAGTCCAAACAAGTGCTATAGGTGAACTAATGGATGAACTAAATTGGCCGTAGTGTATGAGTGTGTGTGGATCAAGCTGTAACCTCCCGCTCTCCCTCATAAAGCCAATACGGAAGTAACTGAAACTGCAATTCATCGATATTCCGCTTGTCCTGGCTCCATAATAGAGCAGGTTTCTATTGAGCCCACTGTTAAAATGGCCGACTTTACAGCAGAAATAAAGGTGTTCACAGCCTGGTACAAAGAACGATTTTGGTTCATATAGCTGAACCAAATCAGCTTGATTGATTAGCTGTAGGCTCTAGAACAGTCATCTGAAGCGTTGTCATACAGGTTTATGCCTGGATTTCATCAATAGCCTTGCATGTACTAACACAGACTATATCGGAAGTAATTTGTGTTTTCCTCTTAGAAAAGCATCATGAGAACAATGTTTAGTGGCTCAACGTATTACAACAGTGTTTAAAAGTCTAAACACTTTATTGCTATAATATACAACCAAGCGCATGTGGTCAGAACACAAACGAGTCGCAGGTATTAAGCGTTAAGCGTTTCTCCCAAAGAAAAGCCGGTCTAAACAAAATGCCAGCAGGCGTCTGTAGCTACGCTCACGCTCCGTCTCTTTGCCCTTGTTTGGTATCACCCGGTCGGTGCGATGACACATGAACAAAATGGTGAAGGTTGGCCACGCCTACTTGTAGCTTCTTTTGTATTCTTACGAAAAACTATGGATGACGTCACTGATACTACGTCCATATCTTTTACAGTCTATGGTGTGAATGAGTGTGTATGGGTGTTTCTCAGTACTGGGATGCGGCTAGAAGGGCAACTGCTGCATAAAACATATGCTGGAATAGTTGCCGGTTCATTCCGCTGTGGCGACCCCTGATAAATAAGACACTAAGCTGAAGGAAAATTACTGAATGAATGTCCATGTGTGTAAATGTGCATGTGTCTGTATGTGGGTGTGTATATGTATCTACATGCATATGTGGATGTGTGTGTATATCTGCATGTGTGTGTGTGTGTGTGTGTGTGTGTGTGTGTGTGTGTGTGTTACTCACGGAGTGGTGCTGCTTTGTGCCTCCACCGCCTCCATTGCACACTGCAGGGACATCTGGAGCGACAGCAGCTGACTGGACGTCTCCCTCAGCATGAAACGGGTCACAAACTGACCCAGAACTGATGACCCCTGGTAGTCCTGTGGAAGAAAAACACTCGCAGTGATGCAGAACCAACACACACCGCTGTTTTTTCGCTGAATGTCACTGTGTGTTTCATCCTGCAGTGTTTCTGCTCATCAACACAGAAATAACCCTTGTGTGCTGTTGGGTTGTTTTCATCCACTCTGTAGTGATTTGGAGTCTTCATGTGGCCACACATTTCTCTGTGTCTCAGCAAGTGAAATGATTTTTGAAGACAAACATATTATTATTATTTAATTATTTATTATTTTTAATGATTAAATATTATTTGACTCATCATTTGGGAAAAAACTCAACACTCTGGGCAAATTGATTAGGGCTGTGTATTGGCAAGGGCCTCACGATATGATACATATCACGATACATGGGTTGAATAAGATTTTTATTCACTAAACCTATATGAAGACCTATTTAATAGGGTGAGTGAAGGGCCCTATGAATCTACCATTATATGTCTTTGGAAACAGGTGATAGTTTAAGGCAAAGGGGTCATAAAAGAGCATGAGTGAGGACTTGGGGATACAATAAGAACCATCTGTGTCAGAAAAGCATGAAATGTATGCAACATATGTTGAAACTGTCATGTAAGTTTGAAAAGATACATACTGTATGGGAGAGAAGAGTCTAGTTTAGATGTTTGAAACATAGATACTAGTCATGATTACCAAATGTAAATGTATGCATAAAAACAGTGATTAATACATTAGATCTGTACATTATAAGGGCCAAAAAGAAGAGAGGGCTTAAAATAGGGGTCGTAAAGTAGTAAGAGCCGGGAGAGGCCTGTTGAACTAGGAACCAGCTGTGAAAACACAAAGGTGGGAGGAAGCAAGGATAAAGGGTACAACAAATTTGAAGGACATTGGATTTGTCCTAGGGAGAGACAAGCTGGGTCTGCTCCAGGCTGTCTCTGCTTTTTTGGAAAATATTCCAATAAAGTATATTCTTCTGATATTCATAACCTCCAGACTGAAAATAACCCATCAAAAAGGCTTTAAGAATCCTCTGTTGGCTGTCGCTTTGATGGGACATCATCTAATCAGTTTTAGCCAATGCTAACAAGTATTTTCATTTTACAATCTGACATATTTGTGAAGTGAAGTTCTCTTTTGCTACTGTACTGTTTGTAAATTGAGAAAACATTGTACAAGTGGGACAGCACGGTGGAGCAGTGGGTAGCACAATCGCCTCACAGCAAGAAGGTCGCTGGTTCGAGCTTCGGCTGGGTCAGTTGGCATTTCTGTCTGGAGTCTGCATGTTCTCCCTGTGTTGGCGTGGGTTTTCTCCGGGTGCTCCGGTTTCCCCCACAGGCCAAAGACATGCGCTATAGGTGAATTGGGTAAGCTAAGTTGTCCATAGTGTATGTGTGTGAAAGAGGGTGTATGGATGTTTCCCAGTGTTAGGTTGGAGCTGAAAGGGCATCTGCTGCATAAAACATATGCTGGATAAGTTGGCGGTTCGGCACTGACAACCCCTGATTAAAAAAGGGACTAAACTGAAAAGAAAATGCATAAATTAAATTAAATTAAATTAAATTAAATTAAATTAAATTAAATTAAATTAAATTAAATTAAATTTTTTAATTATATTTTATTTTATTTTATTTTATTGCTTCAGTTTTAGTTAACAAATTTAACTGTATTAATTTAATTTTGATAAACTGAAAAGAAAATGCATTAATTAAATAAAATGAAATTTAATTTAATTTAATTTAATTTAATTTAATTTAATTTAATTTAATTTTATTTTATTTTATTTTATTTTATTTTATTTTATTTTATTTTATTTTATTTTATTTTATTTTATTTTATTTTATTTTATTTTATTTTATTATATTTTATTGCTTCAGTTTTAGTTAACAAATTTAACTGTATTAATTTAATTTTGATAATAATAATATGCCTGGTTTACCTCCTTGGTCTTGTCCATGGCCTTCAGGACGGCGACATTGAGTTTCTCTAATGCTGACAGAACGTCCAGATACTCTCCAAGATGCTGGGAAAAATAATCTGAAATAAAAAACAGCAGAAACTACATATCAGAAACTAAAATATGCAACATATTCTTTCTCCAGTGGACTTTCAGCTGTGTTTTGTGCCTTTTAAGATCATTTTACCACAATCTGCTCATGAACTGGTGTTTGTGGCTCTTCAGTGTTTGTGTGGATATCAGCTTATATGAGCCTGTGATTTATTTACATGCTGTTTTGGAGACAGGAAGGTTTCATTTTATTATTGGTCATTTAATATGATCATCGTTACCCACTGGACTCTGAGCTGACTGTGTTTTAAATCCCATCTTTATAATCTGTACTAAATATATCGAACAACAGTCAGCATCCAGTGTTTTACTGGCACTGGTACTTTTTCATATGAATGTTTCCCCCATGGAGATCTCAGTACGGTGCTTTAATAACATTATTAAGCCATAAACCAACTTTAAAATAAACACACTCATATAAAATTGGATTTTTAAATCCAGAACCTCATCTGACTGAAGCTAAACTAATTCATTTACAATTAATTATTCACTTTCATGTTCATGCATTTTAAAGGAAAGGCTAATATTAGCTCAAAAACATGCAGGAATGCACACAATATTATAGTTATAAAGAGATCAAATCTAAACCATGCTAGAAATAAAATAAATGCTAACTGAAATAAAATAAAATAGATTGAATAAAAAAACTAATAAAAAATATTATATTTATATATATATATATATATATATATATATATATATATATATATATACAGGGAGTGCAGAATTATTAGGCAAGTTGTATTTTTGAGGATTAATTTTATTATTGAACAACAACCATGTTCTCAATGAACCCAAAAAACTCATTAATATCAAAGCTGAATATTTTTGGAAGTAGTTTTTAGTTTGTTTTTAGTTTGAGCTATTTTATGAGGATATCTGTGTTTGCAGGTGACTATTACTGTGCATAATTATTAGGCAACTTAACAAAAAACAAATATATACCCATTTCAATGATTTATTTTCACCAGTGAAACCAATAT